>WNWK01059762.1:0-10108 GCA_009830355.1 Cherax destructor | reverse complement strand
CATCGACCCCCAAGCGTTTATTTTTGAAAAAATTTAATAAATAAAAACTTAACTAATAATACTACAAATAAAAAAAACAAAACAACAACAATAATAATAATAATAATATAATAATAATAATATAAATAATAATAATAATAATAATAAAATAATAATAATAATAATAATAATAAAATGACTTCATAAAAATGGGTAATATTTAAATTATGAAAAATATAAGATTTAACATACTTTTTTTACTGAAACTGTTGATATCATTAATGGGAAGAATGTATATGATAAGCACCAACAAGAGCACCGATATCTGGATGGACACTGGTGAATTTTAGTGGTAAGTCACTAGGCTCTTCCAGATTCAGTCTGTTTCTCTTCTTAGTTAGAATTGCATTTGCATGGCAAAAACCCCCTTTTGACCCCAGCAATTTATCCCCCCCTTCGACGGTCGCATCGATCCATGGGAGTCAATATTGACCACTTTAGAGAACCCTGATCTCAATCAATTATTCTGCCTACTTTTGTGTCGTCAGTGAATTTGCTCATATCAATTGTTATTCACTCGTCAAGGCCATTAATGTAAATTAAGAACAACAATGGGCTTAAAACTGATTTTGTGGGACGCCATTTGTGACAGATTTCCACTCAGATTTCGCCCCATTCATGCAGACTCTGTTTTATATTGGTCAGCCATGCCTCGATCTATGACAGGATTTTTCCTTCCAACACATTAGCTGCCATTTTCTTTTACAGTCTTTTGTGTGGTACTTACAAAAGCTTTAGTAAAATCCATGATCAACTGTTCAAATACTTTACTGAAAAGTCAGTAAATTAGTCAGGCAGAAATAGCTCCTCTTGAATCCATGATGTTTTCATGAATCAAATTATGCTTCTCCAGATGGCTTTTTACGATTTATTTTTTATTAACACACGGCCTTCACCCACCAAGGTGGGGCGGCCCAAAAAAAAAACTTTCATCATCATTCACTCCATCAGTGTCTTGCCAGGGGCGCGCTTACACTACAGTTATAAAACTGAACATTAACACCACTCCTCAGAGTGCAGACACTGTACTTCCCATCTCCAGGACTCAAGTCAGGCCTCCCGGTTTCCCTGAATCCCTTCATAAATGTTACCTTGTTCACCCCAACAGCACGTCAAGTCCAAAACCATTTGTCTCCATTTGCTCCTTCTAACACCCTCACGCATGCTTGCTAGAAGTCAAAGCCCTCCACAGAAACCTTCCTTCCCCCCCCTCCAACCTTTCCTGGGAAGACCCTACCCCGCCTTCCCTCCACTACAGATTTAAACACTCGAAGTATTGTATTTTGTTCCTTCCTCTCTACATGTCCGAACCATACTCAACAACCCCTCCCCAGCCCTCTGGATAATAGTTTTGGTAATCCTGCACCCCTACTTCCAAACTACGAATTCTCTGCATTATAGCCAACCCACACATTGCCCTCAGACATGACATCTCCACTGCCTCCAGCCTTCTACTTATTGCAACATTCACCACCCATGTTCACACCCGTATAAGAGCGTTGGTACAACTATACTCATACATTCCTCTTTTTTCTTCCAGGGGCAAAGTTCTTTGTCTCCACAGACTCCTAAGTGCACCACTCAACGTTTTTCCCCTCATCAATTCTATGATTCACCTCATCTTTTATAGACCCATCTGCTGACACATCCACTCCCAAATATCTGAATACATTCACCTCCTCCATACTCTCTCCCTCCAATCTGATATTCAGTCTTTCGTCACCTAATCTCTCTCTCTTCATCTACACTCCTCTCTTCTCCAGGTGCATACACACTTATTATGACCCACTTTTCGCATCCAACCCTTATTTTAATCAACATAATCTTTAGTTCTACAAACCTGAAAAAAAAAACTTTCGGATTAGTTTTAGAATGATTAACAACTTTAATGTCACAGTCACGTTTAGCCTTTCTTACTTCTTTTTTAACCTCCGTTTTGCTGTGAATTTATTAATTCATAACTTAACCCTCACTTCTCTTGATATGCTTATAAATTCCTTTTTCTCTCTAAAAGATGTTTGAGCTTCCTTTTCATCCAATTTTGATCTTTTAATTTCAATCTTATTTATATGTAGGGAATAAAAGTTCTTTGGGCAGCGTTTATAGTTCTCCTTGTTTCCCTAACTTACACATGACAGGTGTAATCTGCTAAGCAAAATCTGGGATACTTACTAAATTCTCTTTACTTAAAGTCTTCCATTCAATGTTGAATGCAATAGTTTTACGGTCTCTCTCGTACACACACACACACACACACACACACACACACACACACCACACTACTTAATATTCACTGCTTTCGATAAGAAAACAAATGACCTTTGTTGTCCGCTGAGCGACACAAGGAAATTAAATCTTTAATAGAATCAGGAGCAGGATGGTGTCCCAGGCAGAACACACACACCCATCTAACACCCACCCCCCCAAACTCTCCCTGTCCTCACCCCTCACAATCTTCCCTCACCTCCACCCCTCACACCTCCCTCATTCTTTACACTTTCTTTAAGAGATGAATCAGTGGACTAATAAGTCAGTATAAAGCCTCGGTTAAATTAAAAATTAAAATCCCCATTTCTTCCGAAAATCAAACTACGGGAATAATTAATTTCATATGATAAACAATAGAAAGGAAAATTAGACACTAAAATTTACATATCTGACAAGTGTACCATTGTTCTAGTATACCTTTGTTTCAGCGTACCGTTGTTCCAGTGTACCGTTGTTCCAGTGTACCACAAGTGGTACACAAACCCACACATCACACGAGTGTTCAGTGTACCACAAGTGGTACACAAACCCACACATCACACGAGTGTTCAGTGTACCACAAGTGGTACACAAACCCACACATCACACGAGTGTTCAGTGTACCACAAGTGGTACACAAACCCACACATCACACGAGTGTTCAGTGTACCACAACTGGTACACAAACCCACACATCACACGAGTGAATCATTCTTTGAGAGTACCATAGCTAGTACTGCAAGCACACACGTCATACACAGCAACAAGAACTGCTGGTTACCTCCCTTCAAGGCAGGTAGGAGCCTTAATGCTGATGAAAAGCTCTTGGTCCACTGGAATTAAAACTACCCTTCCCTTCCACAAATCATACCTGATTACCTCCCTTTCTCTATTACCCTTGAAGGTTACCTGGGTATTACTCACACAAGACAATCTAGAATAGCTATGTACTTAAGACGGTTTCCTTTTTTTATATACACTTCTATTTAGGTGAATTAAGTAATACAGGGATTTATTCATAAATGTTATTTTAGCATTACATCAATAGGTTAGGATAACCTTAATAACGAAAGATTATCACGTCACCAAAAAAAGTGAGGTGAAATTATAGCGGAGAGCCTGGGTGTGCTGTAGTATTGGTGTGATGGGAAGGGAGCGACGGAAGGGGAGAAGGGAAGGGGTTAAGAAGAGAGCTTCGGAAGAATTGAAAGGGAAAAATACAACTTCTCTGGATCACCTGACCTCAAGAGTTTCTCATCATTGCTAACTCACCTCCATCCAATTTCCTTCTGCCGGCGGTTCTAACCGTCCCTCCCACAGCCCGTCTCTCTCCTTTCTTACCCTGTCCGATTTTGAAACTGAACAGGACGAGAACTGTTCGCATTTTATCTGTAACTTGCATAGATTCTTGTCTCGCAAACTGAATATTGCCTTAATTTTTGAAATCGGTACTTGATATATTACATTATTCAGAGGAATGGCAATACGCCAACAATGTAAGACGCCAACAGTATAATACGCCAACAGGAAGGTAAGACGCTGCCGTGGAATCCCTGTTGATGCAATGTTGTACCAGTAAAGACTCCTCTGCATTGTCTTAGTCACCAGACAGTTTTATTATTATTATTTTTACCGTTGTACCTCCGTGTGCCCCCCTCAACCGTCAACAGACTCTAGAGATCTCTCAACATCGATCAGTAGACCTAACTTGCAAGAATTACGTGGTTACCTGCCCTCATTACTACCCTTTTCGGTCAAACTCTCATAATATATCAAAAACTGTTAGCAATAATAAGACGAACAAAGAATTTGACACTTAGAAATGTATATTATTGTTTAGAACACCTGCCGACATAGACCAGTAGGCCTACCTTTCAAGAATTACGAAATTACCTCTACTTGCCTGACAGTCAAACCCTCATAACATGTTAAATACTGACTATGAGAAGTGTAACCACTTCGAAATTTAAGTGTTTATTTTAAATATGTACGTATGTCTGTGGGACTCATTATGTGGAGGCCCTGTCAAGATAAATCAGTAGGCCTACTTTGGTAGAATTACTAGGCTACCTCCTACCCTACCTACCTCACTTACCTCCTACCTACCTACCTACCCACTTACCTACCCATACCTCCCACCTCTTCCCGCCTGCCCTTGCCCACCCTGCATGCCTGCCTACCTGCTTGCCCTGCCTGCCCTGCATGCCTGCCTGCCTGCCCCTGCCTGCCTGCCTGCCCCTCCCCTGCACTGCTCCTCCTCCCTGCCTACCTGCCTGCCTCTTACCTCTTACCTACCTACCTACCTACCTACCTATCAGTCAAACTCTCATAACATATCAAATAGTGTCAGCGACAATGAGAACTGTAATGACTTTGACATTTCACTTAAAATATGTACGTATGTCTATGTGTGACTCACTGTGTGGAAGACCTGTCTTGTGTATATATATGTTATATATATATATATATATATATATATATATATATATATATATATATATATATATATATATATATATATATATATATATATATACGTATATTCTTATATAAATTCACAGAAAGAAAATGGGAGACTGGCTGTATCTGCAAAATAAAGATTTGCCACAAGAAAACGGGTGAGAAGCCTTGAGGGTAGCCTTAACAAAAACTTCCTTGCGATGTGTGGTGTGGGAAGGCGTTCCCAGCCGTACAATACACCAACACGGCCCTTCATTACGTCGGCTCCCAATTAAGCTCCCGCCCATTTCCCTTCTAATGAGGGAGCATCTCCACTCCGCCTGCTTCATTAGCATTCATATATCCATAAAAATTAGGTCATAAATAAGCCTTTTTTATTTGTCGTATTTTTATCTCGTTGTGTAACATGTATATCAGGGAACGAATGGCCTGGTGATAATTACTTTATTTTGGGTTCTTTTTATGACGAGGCTAATGGTGCCTGCCTCTCTGCAGCCGATGTGTGCGGCTGATGGTGTGAGAGTCAGACGAAGGGATTGGAGAGACAGTGAACTAGAGGCCCAGAAAGTGCTCAACAAAGAATTTTATGTACATGTATTTATAATATTTGTAATATTCTTGCTATTGTCACCTTTATTTCTAGCCAGATCGTTAAATTCGAGGACTTTCGCATCAAAAACAATGAAAAATTCTTTAACACAGTAGTCATCCTCAACAACCAGAAACCCTTTAAACATTCACATTATTTTTTGAAAAAATTCAATAATAATAATAATAATAATAATAATAATAAAATTAGTAATAATAGTTTTATTACTATTATTATTATTATTATTATTATTACTATTACCTGAGACATCCTGGGGCATCCTAAAGGATTGAAGCTGCACTCAACCATGCATCAATTAGTTAAGACTCTCCCACTAGCCAGGCGTATGAAAACATTTATATATGCTTGGAAGAACATCCACCTGGTGCTTAGAGCAAGAGGCGTATGCTGCCTCTTGCTCTAATAACCAGGTGGATATAAGTGTATAATGGTTTAGAAGCTTTTGTACTTCACACATCATGAACTTAAGTGCGCTTTGAATACCCTTGAGAATATAACCACCTAAAGATGCAATGAGCCGATCCTATCTTTTAAAAGGGGGGTGTAGACTCGGCTTAACTAGTTAAGGGTCATTATATTACATATGTCCTCTTTTCTGACGAATATACAAACAGTGTCCATCCTAGGACACTATGATGCTGTAGTTAATTTACTTGTCAGTTAAAATACAGTACAAGTATAGGTACATTTATAAGTACATGTGTGAACACGGGTATGTATTAGTTCATGTATATGCAAAGTACAGGGACATGAGCAGTTATAAATGTCGATTCAGGTGTGTATACAAAAGCAATACAAGCGCAGGTACATTTATGCTGAACAACCTTGATAATGTGAGAAATCACGAAAGCGCTTGGATGTTCATTATTTTTTCACAGTGGTTCTTTTGCATATTGTGATATCATTTGTTCACGGTGATCTTATTGTATATACGATGCTCCTGCAAACAATGGATCCTGGCACAACCTTCTGCTTTTTGGCAATGCCTGTTTGGCTGTCCCACCAAGGAGGGACAAGTCACTAGCTACATCTGTTATCAGGGCAATAAATGCATTCCCTAGAGATGACAACCTTGTCCGTATCCCCTCCAGGACGTCAAACACCCGCCAGGCAAATGTCAACAACAGGACACCAGACGCCTCAAAAATCAGGGCCCACATTAGCAGAAAAATAGAAGAGGGTAATACTATCGGAGCACTGAGGCTTATAACCAGTGAGGATACCATCGCTCCTAAGGATATCATTACAGCACAAGCCCTGAAGGACAAACATCCGCCCAGGGCTCCCAGTACCAACATTGACCCCCTTGACATTGCAGCAGGTCAAGAACATTTTAACCTTACGGGACGCCGATGTGTATAAAGCTGCTATGTCTTTCCCACAGGGCTCAGCAGGAGGTTTCACTGGTTTAAGGCCACAACACTTGAAACAAATGCTCAATCCAGGTCTTGGTGAGGTCTCTGAGAGATTGTTGTCTGAACTCACCAAATTTTCCAATGGGTGCCTGGCTGGTAGTGTCCCAGACCATTAGACCCCTTTTCTTTGGTGCCTCACTGTGTGCCCTCCGGAAAAGGATGGAGGAATCAGGCCCATTGCAGTGGGCAACACCCTTCGGCGCCTAGTTGCCAAGGCTGCAGTACAAGGGTGAGTCAAGATCTGCCTCAATGTTGAAACCAACTCAGCTCGGTTTTGGTGTTCAACAAGGCTGTGAAGCAGCTGCCCATGCAGCACGAGTATACATCAACAACATGTCCAATGAAAAAGCCTTAATCAAATTGGACTTTGCCAATGCTTTCAACTCAGTCAGAAGGGATGCTGCTCTCCAAGCAGTTTCTAGGCACTTTCCTTCCCTCTATCCCTTCATAGAATCGTGTTATAGTGTGGCTTCTAAACTTTTGTTTGGGGACCATGAAATTGACTCGTGTGAGGGTGTGCAACAGGGGGACCCTCTTGCTCCCTTTCTATTCTGTCTAGCCATCAAGGATGTCACAGAAGCATTATCCAGTGAGCTCAATATCTGGTTCTTGGATGACGGGACCCTAGCTGGCACTACACAATCTCTCCTGGGAGACATCAGGAAAATTAAAGATATGGTAGGTAGCCTGGGCCTATCTTTAAACCCCACCAAATGTGAGATAGTTTCCACCAATCCACAGATGATCCAGGACATTAGGGCTGTTTTACCAGGGGCACGAGCCATCGATCCAGCCAACAGCACTCTCCTTGGTGCTCCCCTTGGGCCCAATGCCATCGATCTGGTCCTGGAAAAAAAAATCTCCGACCTCAGGACGATGGAAGGTAGGATGAAAGACATTGATACACATGATGCCTTCAACCTACTCACCAGGTGCCTGTCAATCCCAAAACTTACATACTTCCTGAGATGTTCCCCAGCCTTCAACAGCCCGAAACTCGAGGAATACGACTCTCTCCTCAAGACCATGCTAGAGAGTGTATTGAATCTTTCCCTCGAAGATGGACAGTGGTTGCAAGCTTCACTTCCAGTCAGACTTGGGGGGCTGGGAGTACGCAAATCCTCCCAGATTGCCTACCAGCCTTCTTATCCTCTTCCATAGCATCAAATGAGCTAATAAAACAAATTCTTCCATACAACCTCAGTGATTCAGCAGGAATACAGGACCCTAGCTACACCAGTGCCATCACTGAATGGGAGACTCTTGCTGCTCCAACACCAAAACCTAGTGAAGAACAGGCCTACAAACAGTCAAGCTGGGACAGCCCCATTGTTGAAAAGATACTTGCCAATATGCTCAGGGCCGTAACATCAGACAGGGAGACTGCCCGTCTCCTAGCCGTGAGTGCACCTCACTCTGGGGACTTCCTCCAAACAGTTCCCATTTCGGCCATGGGAACACGCCTGGACCCTAAGACCCTTCGTATTGCAGTGGCTCTGCGCCTTGCTGCCCCATTCACACGGAATATACGTGTATTTGCGGGATGCGCAAGCGACCAATATGGTCTACATGGTCTTAACTGTTCTAAAACCAAGGGTTGGCATGCAAGACACAATGAGGTCAACGACATCATAAAGAGAACCCTCGCTACAGCTGGATGCCCAGCCGAGAGAGAGCCTCGATCACTAGCAGCCAACAACGCCCACAACCCAGCAAACCGCCCCGACGGGATCACCATCTATCCTTGGAAGAATGGCAAGCTCTTAGCATGGGATTATACCTGCGTGTGACACTGGCTGAACACATCATCACAGTGTTGGGCGACAGGGAGGAGCTGCTGACCACAGAGAGGAGTACAAGATCGGCAAGTACAGGGACATAAGCCAACAGTATAAATTTGTCCCAGTGGGATCGGAGACCTTGGGAGCGTGGGGAAAAAATGCAACACGTTTCCTTAAAGAGCTGGGTTCCAGACTCATCGACACCACCAGGGACCCAAGGGCAGCCACGTTCATGTTCCAGCGTGGCCATCAGAAGGAAAGCATGCTGCATACTCGGCTCGCGTCCGGCGGAGGAGCTGGAGATTCATAATCTTTAACATATTGTACCATTGTATTCATGTTCATGTTTGTGTGTTTTATAAATGTATTCTGTCTATTAATAAAGCATTTATATGTATGTATGTGTGTATATAGGATGGGGTGGTAGGAGAAGTGGAATATTCAAACGGCTTCAGGAAGAAATCCAAATATTCTTCCTTGATGCCTTTTATCCACTTCTCCGAGGCTCAGGGTCCCACAATTTGCACCAGAGGTGGACCCCATTATATAAAAAAAAAAAAAAAAAAAAAAAAATATATATATATATATATATATATATATATATATATATATATATATATATATATATATATATATATATATATATATATATATATATATATATATATATATATATTATTTATATTTTTTTTTTTTTTTCAACAAGTCGCCGTCTCCCACCGAGGCAGGGTGACCCAAAAAAAAGAAAATCCCAAAAAGAAAATACTTTCATCATCATTCAACACTTTCACCACACTCATACATAATCACTGTCTTTGCAGAGGAGCTCCAGATACGACAGCTGAGAAAGTCCCTCCCAGCTGTCACTATCTCAGACCCCTCCTTTAAAGTGCAGGCATTGTACTTCCCATTTCCAGGACTCAAGTCCAACTAAATCAATTAACTGGTTTCCCTGAATCCCTTCACAAAATGTTACCCTGCTCACACTCCAACAGATCGTCATGTCCCAAAACCATTCGTCTCCATTCACTCCTATCTAACACGCTCACACATGCTTGCTGGAAGTCCAAGCCCCTCGCCCACAAAACCTCCTTTACCCCTTCCCTCCAACCTTTTCTAGGACGACCCCTACCCCGCCTTCCTTCCCCTACAGATTTATACGCTCTCCAAGTCATTCTACTTTGATCCATTCTCTCTAAATGACCAAACCACCTCAACAACCCCTCTTCAGCCCTCTGACAAATCTAGTAACTCCACACCTTCTCCTAATTTCCACATTCGAATTTTCTGCATAATATTTACACCACACATTGCCCTTAGACAGGACATCTCCACTGCCTCCAGCCTCCTCCTCGCTGCAGCATTTTGCAACCCATGCTTCACACCCATATAAGAGTGTAAAATATATATATATATATATATATATAAATATAAATATATATATATATATATATATATATATATATATATATATATATATATATATATATATATAAATATATATATATATATATATATATATATATATATATATATATATATATATATATATATAT
>WNWK01059761.1:0-10108 GCA_009830355.1 Cherax destructor | reverse complement strand
TTATGTACCTCAATCAGCCCCTTTTTACTATATCATTCACTTATCTCCCCTATCTCACCTAGGGAAATTTGTGCATGGGATCAACAATTTAAATCACCTTGACCACTCATAACAAAAAAAAAAGGCCCAGTCAGAATGATAACAAATTCCCACTCTAGACAGCATACTCCACCAATATTCAAAAGTCTCAAACTACTCACCGTAAAGAACATTCATACTTACTCTTGTGCCTACTAATATATAAAACTTTACACTCTAATAAAAACCCCTCTGCTCAAAACTCTCCTCACCAACTTTAATAGGACCCAACCACAACACACACACAGATCATTTTTTGATATACCCGTGTTCATATCAACCCTTTGTAAAATTCTATGCACAAAAAAGGGCCCCAGAATCGGGAAATTTCTTAAATAAATATTAAGTAATCTTGTCTGAAAATCAATTTAAGACCAACTAAAAAACCACCTACTCCCCCAAACCTAAATGATCATGCTATAAACCCCATTTGAAAAATGCTCATTGTTACTTTCCTATACGATAATCTAAATTTTTAATAATATTTACTATTTTTTTCCCCCCCTACTCATATTATAAGTTAATGTCAAAAATGCTCAATGTTATTTTAAGATAATTCAATTCCATATTATCATTCAAGAATCTTAACCCTGTAACAATCTAAGATCTAATATCATTATATAATAATTTAAACAGTAAAATTTCATCATATTGTAATTTTGAAAAAAATTTTTTAACTAGAATAAACCAATAAATTTTTTAATATTAAGTACAGTGGTCCCCGACTTACGATTTTTTTTTCATTCCAGAATGCTGTTCAAGTATTACCAAACGAATTTATCTCCTTAAGAAATAATGTAAAATAGACTAGTCTGTTTAGACCCCAAAAAGTACACTTACAAAAGCATTTAAAACAATAAACTTACAAAAAAGGGGTGTTTTTGGGGGACCACTGTGAGGTACCACTGTACATAGTTTTTAAGGACTAGAATAAGCTGCCCTAATGCCATAGCATGTCAGTGGCCCCCTTGCACTCAATTTACTTGTAACTTCCCATACCCATGTAATCTGCAATGAAATAAAATTTGTTTGTTTGTTTGTTTGTTTGTTCCTAAGACGGTAGGTACATTTGACATTCTTCTTCTCAGTATTAGACTTCTTTCTAGTTACAGAAACAGATTAAGGAATGTCAGATTTCCTGGTGAAGATACGAGAAGTTACAGTAGCAGGAGTTTTAGGCCGGCACTGATCAGCTGATTTGGTTTGCCAACTCCTAGGGCACTTTTTAGTTACCTTGTTTCTCTTAGTTTTAGTACGAACAATTTTGTGAGAAATTTCATAATTGTCAGCCAGTGCTGCAGTCTCTAGAATATCTGTGGCAGTGTGATCGATCAGATATTCCTGTACATCAACAGACATACAGTTCTTGAATTCTTCGTGTAGCAGCAGCTGTACAAGTCTGTCATAAGTTGTGCACTGCGAGGCTCTACCCCACCTCTCAAATGAAAGCTTTTTTTCATGGACAAACTCTACACAAGTTTGACCTTGTCGTCGTTGTAACGTACGAAATGCACATTGATAACTTACGGGTAACAAATTATAAGTCTCGAGTATGGTTTCCTTGACAGTGTCATAGTTAATGTATTTGGCAAATGGCAAAGCAGCAGTACATGTTTGAGCTCTGCCAGTCAAAGCTGTGTGCAACAAAGTAGCAAAATGCTCACGTGGCCAATTCATAGCACGTGCTTGATTCTCGAACACATCAAAATACGTGTCCAAGTCAGTCTCCAAAAACTTAGGAACCATTCAGGCAGCTTTCTGCACGTTAAATGTATCCTCTGTTGGACTAGGTTGATCAGATCTAAGAATCTGTTGTCTCTCGAAACGAACAGTTTCTCTATGGAATTATTCCTCGTTCAATTTCCTCTGTGCCTCAATTTGTGCAGTCTGCAACAATATTAGACGTTCCATCCTCTCAAATTGATTCTGAGATAGGATCAATGGGCAATTGAGAAGTAGGGAAATGAACAGGTTTATCTGGACAGATCTTAGGTCGGGCACGTAGTCCAGCCATGCCAATAGAGTCTAGATCTGGTCTAGTATAAGTAGACACAGGTGTAGCATAAACGGTACTTGTATGAGGCTGCGTCATACTTCCAGCTACACTTTGTACTAATGTCTCAGTGAGTGAGAACTGAATTATACTGGGCTCAGAAACTTCTGCCTGAGTTGCTCTCACTTCTACGTCATCAATTAGCGACATACTTCCTAATTGTGACTATGCTCTCTGTATCTAATTCTGAATCAGAACTCTCTGCGTGATCAGGAAACAATATATCTCTAATTAATGCTCTGACAGTGTCTGCTGTGTAATTCCTGTTATACGTCACACCCAGATACTTGGCTACTTGCCAACAAGTCTGAAGTTTTAATGTACGTAACTTCGACAAAGTCAGAGTATCAATTAACTTTTTCACCTTCACATACATCACGGAAATAAGTGCACTATGGGAGAGTGATTATGGGAAGCTAGAATCCTAATACAGTGGTACCTCGGTTAACAAACAAACAAACAAACAAACAAACAAATTTTATTTCATTGCAGGTTACATGGGTATCGGAAGTTACAATGTAAATTGAGTGCAAGGAGAGCCACTGACATGCCATGGCATTAGGGGCAGCTTATTCTAGTCCTTAAAAACTATGTACTTATTATTAGAGAAATTTATTGAGTTTATTCTAGTTAAAAATTATTTTCAAAATTACAATATGATGAAATTTTACTGTTTAAATTTTTATATGATGATATTAGATCTTAGATTGTTACAGGTGTTAAGATTCTTGAATGATAATATGGAATTGAGATTATCTTAAGGAAAATAACATTGAGCATTTTTGACATTAACTTATAATATGAGTAGGGGTAACATAATAGTAACATATTATTAAAAATTGAGATTATCGTATAGGAAAGTAACAATGAGCATTTTTCAAAGTAGTTTATAGCATGATCATTTAGGTTTGGGTGAGTAGGTGGTTTTGAGTTGAGTCTTAAATTGATTATCAGACAAGATTATCTTAATATTTACTGGTAATGAATTCCAGATTCTGGGGCCCTTTATGTGCATAGAATTTTTACATAGGTTGATATGAACACGGGTATATCAAAAAGTGATCTGTGTCGTGTGTTGTGGTCATGGGTCCTATTAAAGTTGGTGAGAGAGTTTTGAGCAGAGGGTTTATATTAGAGTGTAAAGTTTTATATATGTAGTAGGCACAAGAGTAAGTATGAATGTTCTTTACGGTGAGTAGTTTGAGACTTTTGAATATTGGTGGAGTATGCTGTCTAGAGTGGGAATTTGTTATCATTCTGACTGCGGCCTTTTGTTGTGTTATGAGTGGTCTAAGGTGATTTAACGTTGTTGATCCCCATGCACAGATTCCATAGGTGAGATACGGGTAGATAAGTGAATGATATAGTGCAAGGAGAGCTGATTGAGGTACATAATAGCGTATCTTTGATAATATGCCTACTGTCTTCGAGATTTTCTTGGAAATTTGTTGTATATGTGTTTGGAATTTAAGGCTACTGTCAAGGTGGATTCCTAGGAATTTTCCCTCTGTGAGTCTTGTGATGGGTGTACCATTAAGTGTTATGTTAAGTGGAACATTTGTGACTTTGCTTCCAAACTGTATGAAGTAGGTCTTGTCAGTATTGAGAGTAAGCTTGTTAGTCGTCATCCATGTTGATATTTTCTGTAATTCGGCATTAACAGTGTTGGCCAGTATAACTGGATTTGGGTGAGAGAAGACATATGTTGTGTCATCTGCAAATAAAATGGGTTTGAGTAGTTGTGATGCATTCGGTAGGTCATTTATGTAAATGAGGAATAGGAGTGGCCCCAGGACACTTCCTTGAGGACTCCGACTGTAATTGGTTGTGTGGAAGAGTTCTCTCCATTTGTATACACGTATTGGCTTCTGTTGGTGAGGTATGATTTTAGGTAGTTGAGTGGGTGCCCCTTATACCATAGTGTGCTAATTTTGTGAGCAGTAAATCATGGTCGACTGTATCAAAAGCTTTGCGGAGATCAATGAAGATTCCCAGTGGGACTTCTTTTTCTCAAGTGCTGTATATATTAACTCCAACATGTGCGTAATAGCATCGTTTGTGCTCTTGTTTGTCCTGAATCCAAATTGACAGGGTTGAGTACATTGTGTGAGACGAGGTAGGAATAGATTTGTCTATGAATTAATTTTTCGAAGATTTTAGAAAGCAATGGTAAATTAGAAATTGGTCTATAATTATTCAGGTCTGTTTGATCACCTCCTTTGTGGATCGGGGTGACCCTAGCTATTTTGAGAATTGATGGAAAGGTAGAGGCTTCAATGGATTTATTGAATAGTGTTGCTATGATTGGTGACAGTACCTGTGAAGCTTTTTGTACATAAAAGTTGGTAGGCTGTTTATGTCTCCTGCCTTGTTTTTAAGGGTGTTGATTATGAGCGAGACTTCAATTGGGTTGGTAGGAGCTAGGAATAGCGTATTAGGGTAGGTGTTTGTGAGGTAGTCTGTTGGACGGGTGTTTGAGCTTGGGATTTTACTCGCTAGATTCTTTCCTATGGTGGAGAAGAAAACATTAAGTCTGTTTGCTGTCTCAGTAGGTGAGAGTAGGGGTTCATCTGCTCTTGATAATTTGATGGTGTTGTTTTTCGCTATCTTATTATTTCCTAGAATTGCAGATAGGGTCTTCGAGGTCTTTTTCATATCACCTTTTATGTTCTGGAGTCTGTTCTCATAATACAATTTTTTTGATCTCCTTATCAGGCTGGTAAGGGTTGATGAGTAGCGTTTGGATTGTTCTCTGGTTATTAGACCCCTTCTGTATTGTTTTTCATATTGGTGCCTTTTGTTAATGGATTTAAGGATGCTGGGTGTTAGCCAGGGATTGTTAAGTCTCTTAGCTGTGATCTGTTTAGTTTTTAGGGCAATGTTTGTTATAGAGGTGGTGGGTTTTGTTAAGGAAATTCTTGATGCATTCATTAGTATCTGTATATGTTTCTAACTCATTATGCCAGTCAATGTTAATCATAGCTGTTATAAAGTTATTTACAGCTGACTCATTATGTAGTCTGAAGGTAACTTTTGTAATATCTAGGGGCAATTTACCAAGATTAGTTATGAGAAAGGTCGGATAGTGGTCTGTGGTGTTGTCTGTGATGATGCCTGATTTTAGAGGGGCTATAGTATTAGTCCAGATGTGGTCTAGTAATGAGGTACTAGTCTCGGAGATTCTTGTAGGTTTTGATATTGTTGGTAGTAACAAGCAGTTGCTCATAGTGTTTGTGAATTCTGTTACTTGTGGGTCCTGGTCATGTAGGAGATTTATATTGAAGTCTCCTGTGAGCAGCAAATGGTCTTTGTTCATGTGTGCATCAGTTATTAGGTTACCTAGTTTTTCACTAAAATGGTGAATGTTTGACTGTGGTAATCTGTAGATGTTTATCACTGTGAGGGGTTTTTGCAGGTCTTTTGATTTAAATTTAGCTATAATATATTCTCCATGCTCATCCCTTATGCAAGAGTTATTGATACATTCAAGTTGATCTGAGTAATATATAGCTATTCCACCCCTCGCTGATCTGTCCTGCAATTGTGAATGGCTGTGTAACCTGGGATGCCATAGACATCTGTAGTATCAGGCTTCAGCCAGGTCTCAGTGAGTGTGATGATTGACATATTGGTCTGGAGGATTGGAGTAGTGCTGTGAGGTCATCATAATGTTTGCTCAAAGATCTAACATTGTAATTGAAGATAGTTATGTTATTGTTGGCTCTGAGTAATGTCTTTGCTTGATCTGCTGTGTAATAGTTACAGTTGCTGTTGGAATCATGTAAGTCATTTAATAATAGGTTGATATCAGGATCAATTCCTGTAATCATAAGATTTGATGTGATTCTATAACTAGTCCTGAGAATAGATAATACTAAACTTAATAATATGATACTAGAATAAATGCTTAGGAACTATTTGATTATTACAAATTTTTAATTAGAGTTTGTAGAGATACAGGGTATTTGACAGAGTTCTTGGCACGTGAATTTGTACCTTAGTCAATTTATACAAATGTTCAAGTGCCATTACCAAACGAATTTATCCCCATAAGGAATAATGTAAAATAGACTAGTCCTTTTAGACCCCCAAAAATACACTTAAAAAAGCATTTAAAAAAATAAACTTACATAAAAGGGCGAGTTTGGGGACCATCGTTAACCGAGGTACCACTGTATATATGAATTTACTTTACAAGTTATACTAGTGTTGGTTGTCTTAGAGCTGGAGCTCATTAACAGTATTTCCATCTCCTTGGATCAAGAGACTCAGGCAGGTACATACATCCACCTATGATGTTGTACAAGACCAAACTCTTAGTCTTCAGATTAAGAAATTACTCAAAGTGTTTGACCATAGAGTTACTAGTATGGCAAACTAGACAATTTCTCCAACACCTTGGATCAAGAACATCCCAGACAGGCCCCCATTTGTTACAAAATGACGCGATATCTATTAGAAATAGACATCTCCAGTGAACACTAGAAAGGAATGCCCTTCTAGCATCCAGCCTGTTACTGGGCTTTTGCAACAAAGTCAGTATCCTGGTCCAGTTATCTGACATAATATAATAGGATTACAACTGAGAGGGTACTAACCAAAGAATTATATTTAAAATGTTTATTAACAAAGTTAGAATATCTAGGGTATCAAAGTAAATCAAATTAAATACAGTGGTACCTCGGTTAACAATATTTTTTCGTTCCAGAATGCTGTTCAAGTGCCATTACCAAACGAATTTATCCCCATAAGGAATAATGTAAAATAGACTAGTCCTTTTAGACCCCCAAAAATACACTTACAAAAGCATTTAAAAAAATAAACTTACATAAAAGGACGAGTTTGGAGACCATCGTTAACCGGGGTACCACTGTATAAATATATTGAAGATATTAATTAGGAGGTTAGCTCCTACACTTCTCTCATAAACTATATTATTGTGCTGAAGGCACATATATCTTAACACTTTCGGGGTTTCGGTCGTACAAGTATGGCTTACGTGCTGGGGTTATCCACATACTAGTACGCATAAATTCTAGCGCCTTCAAATTAAGCGCGAAATGGCTGGTAGGCCTAGTGGTGAGAGAATGGGTCTGCGTGGTCAGTGTGCGCAGTAGGAAAAAAATCGGGGACCCAGTGGTGCATTGTGGGAATGCCTTGTTAGTACACCTTTTTCACCATGCCTTGCAGTAAGAAACTCCTCACTCCTCGGCAAATTGGAACACTTTTGTTCCCCAGTGACAGTTCTAACACCGATGGGAGTGTCAGTGATGATGAGTTTCAAGGTTTTGAGGAGGTTGTGACCGAAACTAATGACCATAATACCGGTAATATTGAGGAAAACCCAGACGACCCTCAGCCGTCCACCTCCGGTGCTGTGGCATCTTGTTCACGCTCAATTGTACCAGAACGAAAGAGGAAACTGTTATTTACTCATATCCCAGACTGATGTGAGCAATGGTGATGATAGTGATAGTGAATATGAACTCCAAGCTCTTCAAAACAGTTCCAGTAGCGAGAGTGGAGCAGAATATTCTCCAGTGAAGCGTCAGTATATACGACGGTATATGCGCTCTGGTAGCGTGCCATATGCTGTTCCAATGGGAAGGAGTACATCTCGGAGTACATCCCGTGGGCGTACAACAGGAAGTGATAGTGAAAATAAAGACGATAGTGTTGCAATTGGGATGAGAAATGTGCATGCATCTGGTAGTGGTGGTGGTGCTAGGCGCGAGGCACCAGCAGTGGACCATGCTGGCACCGACGCCGCTGAGTCAACTCAGCTACAACAAAGGCCATCCTCACCCACCCACCAAGCCCCACAACCACAACCTCCACTTCCACAACCCCCACAACCACCTGTAAATATCCAATACCCACCAGCAGACCGCACCTGGGATTGGCAGGAAGCTGACAATTTTATTCCCAATCCCCATCAGTTTGATGAAAGTCCAAGTGGAATATGCCCATCTTGTCCACTTGGGAACAGTGCCACTGAACTGGAATGTTTCGAGTTATTTTTTGACGATCCCTTGATGGAAATTATTGTCAGGGAAAGCAACAGATACTACGAGTACACCATGGCAAACAAAATACTTTCACCAACATCACGCCTCAACAGGTGGAAAGAGGCAACTGTGGCTGAGATGTATCTTTTCTTTGCCACAATAATGCTTATGCCACATGTGTATAAGCACCGTGTCAAATCATACTGGTTGACAGACCGCCTGATTGCAACAACAGGTTTCAGTGATATAATATCAGTGAATCGAATTGTACTACTGTTACGTATGCTCCACTTCTCAGACAAAACCAGGCCTGACAGAAACGACAGGTTATATAAGATTGTTATTGACGAGTCACTGATTCTGTTCAAAGGTAGACTGTCGTTCAAGCAGTATATACCAAGCAAGAGAAAATGCTTTGGTATAAAGTTGTTTGTGCTTTGTGATTGCTACAGTGGTATTGCATTGGATATTATTGTGTACACTGGAAGTAATACATTGAAAGATACCAGGAAGTTACTGGGTATCTCTGGTGATGTGGTTAGAATAATGATGGAACCATATCTTGCTAAGGGGCATATATTATATACTGATAACTGGTACACAAGCCCCTCCCTCAGTGATTTTTTGCGAGTGAACTTGACAGATGTGTGCGGTACAGTGCGTGCAAATCATAAGCATATGCCTAGGTTCAATGCAGGCACTCGTAGAGGTGAGGTGCAGGCTTTTGCTGCCAATGACATCATGGCATTTCGGTGGCATGACAAACGAGATGTCACACTGTTGTCATCAATTCACACTAACGAAATGACAGACACTGGCAGGCTGAATAGAGAGACCAATGAACCCATTCTAAAACCTGCAGCTGTGATGGACTACACCCTCAATATGCGCTTAGTGGACAAATGTGACATGTAAATTGGGTTTGCTGATTGTGTTCGCAAGAGTTACAAGTGGTACATAAAACTCTTTTTTCACATTCTGGACATTACCATGCTCAATGCTTATAATATTTATAAGTTGAAGACCACAAACAAACCACCATATGGTGAATTTTGTTTGTCTGTCATAAGGCAAATAATATTCAAGTACCAAGGAACAACACCTGCAATAGAAACCCGCCCAACACCAAGTTATCAACACCTACCCTCTCGTCTGAGGCCTGGTGAACACTTCCTAACAAAACTGCCTGCTACTGCTTGCAAGAAAAAGGCTCAGAAGAGGTGTTTTGTCTGTGCACATACAAAATAACGCCCACAACAATGCAGAGACACTTGTTTTATGTGTGTAGAATGTAAAACACCACTGTGCATGGAACCATGTTTCAGAGACTTCCACAGGCTGCAGAACTTCTAGAAATATGTCCAGTGACTCTATATATGTATATTTGTGATTGAACAATAGAAATAAACAAACTTTGTCATTATTGTATAATAATTAGCGAGTGAATATTTGAAAAACAGCACTTATATTGGTCTCACAGACCATAAAAGTTATTTGCCAAAAAAAAAAAAAATTAAAATCGATAAGAAAACAACTTCAAGAAAGAAAATAGAAGATTACCGGCCAACCGGAAGTCACCGATGTTGCCATCAATGGTTCAATTTTTGTCAACTTCAATCCTCTATATCTCGATAAGTATTGATCGCAAAAATGTATTTTTTAGCCTATTAGATTTAGAAAAAAAAAAAAACTATCATTTCATAAGAATTTTTTTTTTTTTTTTTTTAATTCGTGGACCCTGAGAACGAGTTTCGGAGAGGGTCCTTGGACCCCCAAAGGGTTAATGGCTCTTATGTACCATCTGGTACAATGGCAGCAATTTACAGTAATACTAGGATATATACAAATACGTGTATGTGTGTGTATGTGTGCTCCAGGTAACTCGTTAGGCCTCTTAAGACTCGACTCAACCAGTGACCGACTGAACGTCTTCTCATAAGCTAGCTTCTCTAACAAACTGACAATCAGA
>WNWK01059760.1:0-10108 GCA_009830355.1 Cherax destructor | reverse complement strand
TTCCATGTTTTCCCGGGGCCCAAAAAATTTTTTGAAAAAAAAAAAAAAATTTTTTTTTTAAAGAATTAAAGATAATACTTTTGTGAAGGTAATGAAACAAAAAAAATTTCCCGATAAAGAAGTTACCGAGATATAAGTCATGAAGGCCCCTCAATGACCGGGTGGCGGCAACATAGGAACCGAAAGTCGATTTTTTTTTTTTACGGTTACTTTTTTTTTTCCTTTCTAATTTTTTTTTCCCATAACTTTGGCCTGTAAGAAATAAAATTTATAATGTATAATTGTACACTCATTTTTTTTAAAAAATAACTGCATAATTTGTTTATCATTATATTGTTAAAAACTTTTTAAAGTTTATTGTAAACAAAATAATGATGAAAATATTAGTGCGGTATTGTGTTAAAATACAACGGTACCATATGGAAATGTTTATATGGTGTAATGTGATATGGTACCCGTACCATAAAAGGGGGAAATACCATAGTACGGGGTACTATATGGCCCGGGTCACCAAAAGACCCATTTTTTAAAGATGTACCTACCCCCCCTTTTCTCATGTTTTTGAGGCCGGGGGAAAATTTTTGGTGTAGTATTCCCCGGTTTGAATCCTCCACCCATAGAACTACAGCACCCCCCGTAAAAAGGGTTAAGACTCTTGTTGGTTTTGGAAAACAGCGGGGAGGGGGGAGAGGGGGAGAGGTTATCTCTACCACCTACTACCACCCTCCCCCCATCACTCCCCCAATCACTACCCCCCGCCACCATCACTACCACCCTTTGCCACCATCACTACCACCCCTACCTGCATTATACCACCATCACCACCATCACTACCCCTCTACCACCAACAAAGCCGGACTGACCCCAGAATGGGGCGGGGAATGCTTTGTGGGGTGGGGGAGGGGGAACAGTCGGTACGGGGGACAAAACCAAGGTGACAAAACAAAATGGGACAATATTTTAAACCCAATTTTTCCCAGAGGCTATTCAAGGCCCCCCCCAAAGGGAAAATTTTTTCCCCCATAAGAAATAATGAAAATTAGGGGAAACCATTTCAGACCCCCAAAAAAAACACTTACAAAAAACACCTACAAAAAAAAACTTTAATTGTTCGAGTTGGGAGTAGAGGGGCCACTGTTTTGTTTTAACCCCCTTTTTTTGTCGCAACCCCCAATCCTGAGGTGCCCTGTTTTCACAAAAAAAATTTTTTTAAAAAAAAAACTTATGAAATAATAGAAATATTTTCCCATGGTAATGAAAAAAAGTAAGGGAAAATTTTATGGAAAACTTACGGGAAAATTTTTCTCTCCCCAAAATTAAACGATCTCGGCGATATACAGTCATACCGTGTTACGATGTATCAGCTTACGTTATTTTTGGAAAAATATTTTTAACGTAAAAAAAAAATGCGATAACGATGTTTGATTGGGGGGAACACATTCACCCGGGGGGGGTCCGTGTGGCGCCAACTGGCGCACCTCCCAGGGGCGCAGTGTGCTTTGTTTACAAGCGGGGGGACCACCCACCCACACCCACGCATTCATACCAGTATATTGTCATTATTCCACTGTTTTTAGTGCTTGCAACTGCTAAATAAGCTACCATGGGTCCAAGGAAAGATCCTAGTGGTAAGCCTGTGGCAAAAAGGAACAGAAATACATGTACGATAGAACTGAAGAAGGAGATAATAGAAAATATGAAAGTGGAGTGCATATCAGTGAGCTGGCCAGGCTGTATGGTAAACCCTTTTCTACCATCGCTACCATTGTGGCCAAGAAAAATTCATGTAAAATCAAGGAAGCTGTTGTTGCAAAAGGTGCATCTGTGTTCACAAAACACAGACCACAAGTGCTGGAAAATGTGGAAAGGTTGTTGTTGGTGTGGATCAACGAGAAACAGTTAGCAGGAGATACTGTTTCGGAGGCAATAATATGTGAAAAAGCAAGGCAGTTGCATGATGATCTCGTTAAGAAAATGCCTGCAACGAGTGCTGAAGTGAGCGAATTTAAAGCCAGCAGAGGCTGGTTTCAAAAATTTAAGAATCGAAGTGGCATACATAGTGTTGTGAGGCATGGTGAGGCAGCCAGTTCTGACAAAATTGCGGCTGAAAAATATGTGCCTGAATTCCAGGAGTACATAGAGGCTGAACAATTCCTCCCCCAACAAGTGTTTAATTGTGATGAAACAGGCCTGTTTTGGAAGAAAATGCCCAACAGGACCTACATTACTCAGGAGGAAAAATCACAGCCAGGACATAAGCCTATGAAAGACAGGCTAACTTTGATGCTTTGTGCTAATGCCAGTGGTGATTGCAAAGTGAAGCCTTTACTGGTGTATCTTTTTGAAAATCCCCGAGTGTTTGGTAGATGCGGTGTCAGCAAGTCTAACTTGTGTGTGATGTGGAGGTCTAACAAAAAGGCATGGGTCACAAAGGACATTTTCTTAGATTGGTTCAATGGCGTGTTTGGCCCCAGTGTGAAGAAATATCTATTGGACAATAATTTGCCACTTAAGTGCCTCCTGATAATGGACAATGCTCCTTGTCATCCTCCAAACTTGGTAGAGAAAATTGTGGAGGAGTTTAAATTCATCAAAGTGAAGTTCTTGCCCCCTAATACCACTCCTCTCCTCCAGCCCATGGACCAGCAGGTCATTTCCAACTTTAAAAAACTCTACACCAAAGCAATGTTTCAAAAGTGCTTTGATGTTACCACAGACATGAATATAACCCTAAGAGACTTTTGGAAAAACCATTTCCATATGCTGCATTGTGTAAACCTTATAGGTAAGGCTTGGGAGGGAGTGACTACCAGGACTTTGAACTCTGCCTGGAGAAAATTGTGGCCAGACTGTGTCCTAGAGAGGGATTTTGAAGGTTTTGGGGCTGAGCCTCAGAACCCTGAACCTGAGCCTGAGCCTGAGCCTGAGCCTGTTGTGGAAGAAATTGTGCAACTGGGCAAGTCCATGGGGTTGGAGGTGAGTGGTGAGGATGTGGAACAGTTGGTGGAGGAGCACAAGGAAGAGCTAACCACAGAAGATCTGCAAGAGCTTCAACAACAACTGGAACAAGAGACCAGAGGTCAGGACAATGGTTCAGAGGAGGAGGAGGTGGAACAAAAATGGAAGAATGTGCCTTCTTCAGTGATTAAGGAGATTTGTGGAATGTGGAGCAAGGTGCAAGCATTTATGGATGAATATCACCCTAACCATGCTGTTGCAGGCCGTGCTGGCAACCTGTACAATGACACAGTGGTGTGTCATTTCAGGGATGTGTTAAAGAATCGCCAGACACAGAGCTCCCTGGACAAATTTATTGTTAGAAAGAGGTCCAGTGACTCTCAAGCTGGTCCTAGTGGCATTAAAAGAAAAAGGGAAGTAACCCCAGAAAAGAACTTGGTACCTGAGTGTTAATGGAAGGATTCCCCTTCCAAACACTAGCATACTACTCCACCTTCTCCCATCCTCCCGTCCTCCACACATCAACAACTCTTCAATAAATGTAAGTGACATGTTATTGTACAATATTTGCATGTGTATTTAGTTATTCTTCATTATATTGTGTATTATTTAATGTCAAAAAGTTCTAAAAAATATTTTATTTAAATACTTTTGGAAGTCTTGGACGGATTAAATTTATTTCCATTACAGTGGACCCTCGGTTAACGAATACCCCGGAAATCGTGCAATTATGTAAGTATAATTTTGTAAGTTCTTGTGGAAGTGTATTTTTGGGGGTCTGAAATAGACTAACCTACGTGAAATTTTTCCTTAAGGGAGTAAATTCGTTCGGTAATGGCACTTGAGCAGACTTCAGGAGTGAAGTTTTTACGAAACTCGGGGGTCCACTGTATTTCTTATGGGGAAAATTGATTCAAGTAACGATTGTTTCGCCTTAAGATATGCCCTCTCTGATGGATTAATATCGCAAGTCGAGGTACCACTGTATATGCATCGGCAATTTTGCCGACTTTGAGCCCTATTTTCGGCCAATTCCATTGTTCCAGTTGACCAAACTCATAGCTATTTCTCTAGAACTCCATTTGTTTTATCGATTGAGTACAAGAAACCACCAATTTACCGATTTCAACTACCCAATAAAGTGGTCAGAAATTGGCAATTTCGCCAATTTCATGCAAAATAAAAAAGTTGTCACTTTCAAAATAGGGTCCAGAATAAACAATGCAGACAATCCTGGCACTAAAATAAGATGTTATCTGTTCATTAGTCACATCTTTAGGCCCCTCTTATATTACTCTTGCTTTTTTTCTATTTTGATTTTTTATTCACACAAAAAATAGAAGATTTACCGTTATGCAGACTATTGCATTATTGTAAAAATGGTATAAATAATACCAGTGCACTTGTGAAAGAATATTAGTCTCACCAGTTGATGTGTATTGGATGCCTGGTGTGATTTGTTTACTCTTGAACATTGGCAAAAATCGAACATTTCCCCTTTTTTGAACTCAATTTCAAGGTCGTTATCATCATGAAACTAATCAAAATCATCTCTCTTTCTATAGTATGTTTTCCATTCTATCTATAAATACTATACGAAAATACACCTCAAAAACGGCGTTTTAATCCAAAAACATGGTCAGAGTTTTTTTTCTCATTATGCACTGTGTGCTGCAGCATTTTTTTTATACAGTGCACACTGACCACACAGACCCATTCTCTCATATGTGAGCCAACCAGCTTTCTCCCGCTTGATTTGAAGCCGCTAGAATTTTTGAGTATACGTATATACGTCCGAAACAGTGGCTCGTAAGAAGTATATATACGACTAAGACAGTCAAAGGGTTAATGTTAGTAGAATTACCAACAATATGTTAGGTAAAAGGACACAAGTGCAACTAATGTGACATTTTATTGTGGCAATGTTTCGCTCTCCAGGAGCATTATCAAGCCATTGCAAACAATACAGGGACATAGAGGGTATATATAGGCTTAGAGTGAGGTTTAAGAAGTTGTAATACTATTGGTAGTATTAGATGTAGCATTAATACATGTGGTAGTAAAAGTCGACTTGTACATGAGTAAAAGTGTTATTAAAGCTTATTGCTTGGTTAGTATACAAATAGGTTTCAGTGTTTCAGACCTGTTTCAGTGTTCCTGGGGAAGAACACTGAAACAAGTCTTCTCAAATCCAACCTACTAACAGAAATATTTGCCCAGCCTATTTTTATGCTACAAGAGCAATAAGATTTAATAACCTTGGATATTAAATCGACTTTCGCTACCACATGTATTACTACTACTACCACATGTATAACTACTACTACCATGAGTATTACAACTACAGTGGACCCTCGAGTTTCGTAAGCCTCGCGCTTCATAAATTTTGCCTTTCGACAACTTTTTTCATCAAAATATAGCCTCGCGGTTCGTAATTTGCCTCACCATTCGTCGGTCGTCTGGAACGCGTACTAGCGGCCTCCCAGCGTCTGCGCCACAGAAAGGCGCCCCACACACCATTCCCAGTCAGTGTGGCATTGTTTATTGGCGAGTGACCATCACCCCATGCGTTCATATGATACATTTCATAATATTCCATTATTTTTTGTGCTTGCAACTGCTAAATAAGCCACCATGGGCCCCCAAAAAGCTCCCAGTGCCAGTCCTTTGGTAAAGAATGTGAGAAACACGATAGAATTCAAGAAAGAAATCATTGCAAAATATGAAAGTGGCATGCGTGTGGGCCATCTTGCCAGGATGTATGGGAAGCCCCTGCAACCATCGTTTCCATTGTGACGAAGAAAAAAGAAATCAAGGAAGCTGTTGTTGTGAAAAGGGTAGATATGCTCACAAAAAAAGAGATCGCAAATACTCGAAAATATATTGAAAATTTGTGGTTGATGTGTGTTATGTTATTATTCCCTATTTATCATCAAGGTTCTACATGTACTAGCATAGGGTATTTACTTAAAAGGTCTTAGGGTAAAAGGAGGACATTTATAGGCTAAAAGATACTTACTCAGGTTTAGCTGCTGCATCTGAAAACTTATTGGTCCTTTCACATTCCTCTCAAAGGTTATTTAAACCAACATTATAAAAATAGAGCTATATTAAGATGTATATACATATAATGTACAGGTCTCCACTCCTAAACATATAATCAGCCTTTCCCAAAGCACATGGCTCAGCTGCCACCTTCAACTCTCTTTTTCTCAATATTTCTTAACCCTCCAGTGTCTTGATACACTGAAGATCACTGAATGTCATAGTAACATCGATCTACAACCCTCCCCATTATCTTTTGGGCACTCATTCAGCCCTGAAGCCAAGTTAAGATCAGCCAACTACAACACCAGCTCACTCCAGCAGCCATGTTTTTCCAGGAAGCGATTGTGGGAAACAGCAGTCTCTCTAAGCTCCTCCCCCTCAAACATAAACACATCACTTTGCACATCTCCACATGTACTCTCAATATATCTTATGTTATTACAATGAGACATGCAACTTATAACTAGTACTTAATAAAAATGTGCATTTATATTTTATATAACCTATTATATTGAGAAAATCAGTTTAATTAGCTCTTTTAAGTCTTTAGGGTGGCCTGACCTAAGACCTCATAGCAAATTCTGAATAATTCAATATAATTAGGTATTCATGTTATTAATTACTACAATACATGCTGGGCTCCATAGCCCCCATAACAAGTCCATAATACCCCATAACAATGTGGATCAACCAAAAACAGTTAGTAGGAGATACAGTGGTACCTCGACTTACGATATTTTTTCATTCCAGAATACTGTTCAAGTGCCATTACCAAACGAATTTATCCCCTTAAGGAATGATATAAAATAGACTAGTCCTTTTAGATCCCCAAAATTACACTTACAAAAGCGTTTAAAAAAATAAACTTACATAAAAGGGTGAGTTTGGGGACCATCCTAAGTCGAGGTACCACTGTAGTGTTATGCAGTCGATAATTTGTGAAAAGGCAAGGCAGTTGCATGCCGATCTCGTAAAGAAAATGCCTGGAACGAGTGCTAATGTTAGTGAATTTAAGGCTAGCAAAGGCTGGTTTGAGAGATTTAAGGAGCGTAGTGGCATACACTGTGTGATAAAGTATGACGAGGCTTCAAGTTCTGACAAATGTGAGGCTGAAAAATTTGTGCAGAAATTCAAGGACTATGTAGAGGCTGAGGGATTCGTCCCCCAAAAAGTGTTCAGTTGTGACGAAACAGGCCTCTTTTGGAAGAAAATGCCAAAGAGGACCTACATCATGCAGGAGGAAATGGCACTGCCAGGACACAAGCCTATGAAAGACAGACTAACTCTCATTTTCTGTGGTAATGCTAGTGGGGATTTCAAAGTGAAGCCTTTACTGGTGTATCACTCTGAAAATCCCAGAGTGTTCAAGAAACAGTGTCACCAAGAGTAAATTGTGATTGATGTGGAAGGCTAACAGGGAAGTTTTCTTTGATTGGTTCAATGAAGTGTTTGGCCCAAGTGTGAAGAAATACCTCCTGGAAAATAAATTGCCACTCAAGTGCCTCCTGGTAATGAACAGTGCTCCTGCTCATCCTCCAGACTTGGATGACCAAATGGTGGAGGAGTTTAGTTTCATCACAGTGAAGTTCTTGCCCCTAATACCACTCCTCTCATCCAGCCCATGGATCAGCAGATCATTTCAAACTTCAAAAAACTCTACACCAAAGCAATGTTTCAAAGGGGCTTTGATGTGACCTCAGACACTCAATTGACCCTAAGAGAATTCAGGAAAGATCACTTCAATATCCTCCATTGCATAGGCCTTATGGATAAGGCTTGGCAGGGTGTGACTTCCAGGACTTTGAGAAAATTGTTGCTAGATTGTGTCCTTGACAAAGATTTTGAAGGGTTTGAGGCTGACCCTGACAACCCTATACCAGTTGTGGAATGGATTGTGGCATTGGGGAATTCCATGGGGTTGGATGTGACTGGTGAGGATGTGGAAGAGTTGGTAGAGGACCACAGTGAAGAGCTAACCATTGAAGAGCTGCAAGACCTTCATCTGCAACAGCAACAGACCACAGCTCAGGACATTGCTTCAGAGGAGGAGGAAGAGAGATGGAAGAAGGTGCCTTCTTCAAAAATTAAGGACATTTGTGCAAAGTGGAGTGAGGTGCAAACGTTCGTGGAGGAACATCACCCTGACAAAGCTGTTGCAAGCCATGTCGGCAACATGTAAAATGACAATGTCTTGTCCCATTTTAGGCAAATTTTAAAGAGATGCCAGAAACAGAGCTCTCTGGAACAATTTTTTGAGCGACAGGGGTCCAGTGACTCTCAAGCTGGTCCTAGTGCCATTAAAAAACAAAGAAGGCAAGTAGCCCTGGATAAGGATTTCGTACCTAAAGTCTTTATGGAAGGGGATTCCCCTTCTAAACAATAGTGTAACTTCTCCATCCTCTCCTCTCCTGCCTTCCATACACCAACAAGAGTCTTCAATAAAGGTAAGTGTGATGTTATTATTGTTGTATACTTGATGTCTCATTGTTTTATGTATGTAAATCTATATTTCATGTAAAAAAAAATATTTTTTGTTAATGCAGTGGACCCTCGGTTTTCGTTCACCTCCAAACTCTAACAATTATGTAAATGTATTTTTGTAAGAGGTTTTGTAAGTGTATTTTTGGGGTTCTGAAACGACTAATCTAACTTACATTTGTCCTTGTAGGAACAAATTCGTTCAGTAATGGCACTCAAACAGCATTCTGGAACAAATTTTCAATGAAAACCGAGGGTCCACTGTACTTTTGGGTGTCTGGAATGGATTAATTGGATTTACATTATTTCTTATGGGGAAAATGGTTTTGCCATTTGTAAATTTCGCCTTTTGTCAGACTCTCTGGAACGGATTAATTACGAAATTTGATGGTGCACTGTATTACTACTTGAATGATTATATTGTGCCTTACACCTCACTCTAAGCCTATATGTACCCTGTTAGGTAAAAGGACACAAATGCAACTAATTTAACATTTTATTGTGGTGATGTTTCATCACAATAAAATAAGATCTGCTTGCAAAGTTATTCTCAGTTATTATAGTTCTTGTTGAGGATAAATTTAGTAGGTGAAAAAACCCATTGAGACACTGACATGGAGATACAAATGTGGAGACACAGACACAAACATGGAGACACAAACATGGAGACACAAACATGGAGGCACAAACATGGAGTCACAAACATGCAGACACACACGCAGATGATGTGAAATTAATGAGGAGAATCACATCCGATGAGGACCAAGCAGGACTTCAAAGAGACCTGGACAGGCTTGACATCTGGTCTAGCAACTGGCTTCTCGAATTTAATCCCACCAAATGCAAAGTCATGAAGATCGGAGAAGGGCAAAGAAGACTGCAGACAGAGTACAGGCTAGGTGGACAAAGGCTACAAACCTCGACAAAGGAGAAAGACCTTAGGGTGAGTATAACGCCAAGCATGTCTCCGGAAACACACATCAACCAGATAACTGCGGCAGTATATGGGAGACTGGCAAACCTAAGATTAGCGTTCCGTTACCTTAACAAGGAATCGTTCAAGACACTGTACACAGTGTACGTCAGGCCCATACTAGAGTATGCAGCTCCAGTCTGGAACCCACACCTGGTCAAGCACGTCAAGAAATTAGAGAAAGTGCAAAGATTTGCGACAAGGCTAGTTCCACAACTCAGGGGACTGTCCTATGAAGAAAGGTTGAGGGAAATAGGACTAACAACACTGGAGGATAGAAGTGTTAGAGGAGACATGATAACGACATACATATTTTATATTCTTGTATTAAAACAACCTTGTATAGGTGACATATTTTATTTTTCTTGTATTAGAAGCAACTACCAAATAATTGCAATTATTTGCTTATATTTTTTTAAATACATATTTACCATTAGCCATTTTCAAAATTTAACTCTACATGGACCTGGAGTCTACCTGGAGAGAATTCCAGGGGTCAATGCCCCCGCGGCCCTGTCCGTGACCAGGCCTCCTGTTGGACCAGAGCCTGATCAACCAGGCTGTTACTGCTGGCCGCACGCAGTCCAACGTATGAACCACAGCCTGGCTGGTCAGGTACCGACTTTAGGTGCCTGTCCAGTGCCTGCTTGA
>WNWK01059759.1:0-10108 GCA_009830355.1 Cherax destructor | reverse complement strand
GTCTGTTGCTGTTTGATCATATTATAACAAATTCAGGGGGATGACATTCACAAAGGGCCCCAAAATGTTTAGCTGTTTTTTTCCCCTGGCAATGTGGTCCCAACTTAATTTAAAACGGGGGCGTTGGGGAGGTCTTTTTGGTGTTATAGGCCTGTTGAGGGCGAAGGGGAATATAGCATGGCAGGGTTCCCGGGCCAGTCCACTCAGCTAATATAAGATCATTGGGAAGTCGACGAGGGCTTCCTTTTTGCTCTGATGCCAGATATTTTAGGATTCAAGTGTTTGTTGACATTTTTTTATGACAAAAAAAATTTTGGGCCCCTTTTGGGGGGGCAGCTCAGAGTTTGATTTTGGGCTTTATTTTTGAGTGAGGTTTGTCTATAAATGTTGAATCATTAGGCACAAAGACTTTTTTTAAAACCTCATCATGAAGAAACTTTATTTTTTTCTCCGGTTTGTTTATAGTAGCTTAAAAAATTTTTACACTTGATTTTTGATCGGGGTTGGGGGGGAAATCTAACCTGACTTTTTTGGGGGAGGGGGGAATTTGAAAGTTTTCCCCTTTTTTGGAACCCTTTTTTCCCTTTTTTTCCGGGGTGTTTATTTAAAATATTTTTTAAATTTTTGTTCACCATCATTTATGTCCATCAAGACAAAAAAACCCTTCTATATTACCCCGCCAGTTTACACTGGCGTTTTAAAAAGGGATAGGGTGTATGGGGGGCCCCCAAGGGAATTCACCTCACTGGGATAAAGGCAATATGGGTGTCAGTGGCCTGGGGGTGGGAAAGCCGGTTTCAGGGCCCCCGGCTTTTTTGAGGCCCCCCAAACCCCTTTTGCAAAAATTCAAATTCCCCCAAAAACCTTTACCTTAGCAAAAAAAAAAAACCAATTTACAAATGTATAGGTAGAAAAAATGAGAAATTGTTACTATTACAATTTAAGGGGGCCCCAAAAAAACCCATTTTAAAAACAAAAATTTCGTGTTCATTAAGATGTACCCGAATGGGGGGTGTAGAAATTTGTCGGGTCCCTTTTTTTGTAAGTTTTCCCCCGGGGGAACACTGTTGACACCAACATCTGGGCGCCCCTCAAAACTTTCAAGTGGCTTATGGGACAGATTTCAAATAACCGCAGCTGCAAAAATTCCCCCCCCCATGCAAAAAAAAAAGGGGGGAACTTATTTGGGAAAAGAAGAAATGTCCCCAGTCTTCCAATCTCCCAAACCCCCCAACCCCCAAAAAACCATTTTGGGGAAAGGGCCTTAATCTGAAAAAATTAAGTGGTATTAGTGCCCCGCCTGCATCCCAAAAAGGGGTTCCCCCGGGTTTTAAAGGATACCCCCCAAGCTATATATGCAGTAAGTGCCCCAGGGTTAAAATTTTGGGGGGTTTTTTCCCCAATCATTACCCCTTTCAGGGGGGTTCACCCTTATAACCCACAGCTCAAATAATCCCACCTTCCTCCGGATATCGCCGGCCAGCTATACTAAGAGAAATGCACGGTATTATCTTACTGTGGGGGCCTGGGCCAGAGACGAATATCCACAGTACGTCGGGAAGGCTCTATGATTCTTGGTTCCCAGGCAAGTATTTTGAAGACACATGGGGCATCGAGCTCTAACTCTTGTTATCACCAACTCTTGTTATCACCACAGCGTCCAGTCCAAGAAGAAAGAACTAGCATCTCTCTCACCTAGTTTCAAGTGTGGGGCTGCCAGTTCTCCTTAGCTAACATAACCTAATGTTCGCCTATTGAAGGCCTAAACCTACCTATGTTAAGGTCCTAGGACTACCTTATTAATATCTAAAGTGGCCTCAATAATCCTAATATTAGTCACTATCTGTACAAACTTACCTAGACCTTCCTATGATAGAGATTAGATTTTGCCACCGAAGTGGCTAGTTTATTGTGCACCCCATATCCATCCTGTGGACGGTAGCGCAAGAGCATATGGATACACAAAAGGCCTAGGCACTAGGCCCCAAAGGGGTTAACAATTGTACATTTGGGTTTATATCTACATTTCAATTATCTGTTACAAGCAAATTTAGGAAATTTGCTTAGTACAACTGGCATCTTATTTCATGAATAAGATATCTTGACATATTGTTGTGATAAAAACACAGGCCTCATTTCTAGGCTTTATTGAACACAAAATCCATGGTACATGTCTGCAACAGAAGAAAATACATCTAATGACTGCTGCTGCAGGACAGGTGATGTAAGGTGCATATGTCCTCAGAAAAGCTATAGCTACTGGCGACATATTTAAGCTTACCATGTAATCTGCATCACGAATGTATTTGTGTAAGAGCGAGACCACACGCCATGCTGGGCCATCGCCGTACTGTTTGTTGTTATTGTTAGGGGCCCCCTGAGGTGGTGCCGTATTGTGTCCTGCAGCGGCTCTCCACAAGAGCGGTATCACTACAATCTCCCCCTTCTAAAATATCAGATACAGTAATCCTCCAAACGGTTAGGTGGGTGACGTGTACGTCCAGACCTTCGTAGCCCTTGAGCCTCTTCACCGGGTTCGGTATTTTCTAGCGGGGTTTGACTATCTACTGGAGCGGCATCCTCTATTTCAATAGGGGTAGCCTGAAAAGGCTTCCTGGAGAAACCGAAGCATCTTTCGCAACATCTATTGGTGTATCTTGAGATTCCGCACTAACATTGGTTTTCAACTGGGGCTAAGTGTCTTGTAGATACAGTAGTCTCTTCACCATTTTGGTAGCGAATGTGGGCATAATGCGGATTAGCTTATGGAGCTCTACCTCTTCCACTAAAGGATCCGTCTTGTTCATCCTACGGTGACTCTTCAGGAGAATGGGTCCAGGGTGACATAACCAGGTGGGCATGGAGGCTCCCGTAGAGGAACGACGTGAATAGTTGAAGAGTCTCTCATGAGGGTAGCATTAGTAGCTGTGCACAGCAATGATCTAATAGAGTGAAGGGCATCAGGTAAGACAGTCTGCCAGTGTTGAACCGGTAGATTGGAGATTTCAGTGTCATTGTAACTGACTTCCATATAGTACCATTGAACCGCTCCACTTGACCATTGCCTTGAGGGTTGTAGCTTGTTGTTCTGCTGCAAGCAATCCCTTTGTTAGCCAAAAACTCATGAAGTTCATTACTCATGAACGAGGATCCCCTGTCTGAATGGATATAGGCCGGCATACCAAAAATAGCGAATAACTGGGAAAGACAACTGATGACAGTTGAAGCAGTCATATTTGCACAGGGGAACAACAAAAGGAAACCTAGAATATTCATCTACTATGTTAAGGAAATACCTATTCTGGTTTATGCTTGAGAGGTCCTTTGAAATCTATATTCAGTCTCCGAAAGGCTGGGTGGCTTTTATGAGATGAGTTTTCTCTGGCTGGTGAAAGTTTGGCTTGCACCTGCACATACTCTGCATGATCTGATCACTTGTCGCACCTCTTCCACTGAGTAGGGCATATTCTTAGATTTAACAAAATGATACAGGCGTGTAACTCCTGGGTGACACAAGGCCTTGTGGAGCTCTGAGAGTGATTGCAAATCATGACATGCTGCTCCACAGTGGGACCTAGAGAATGCATCAGGTGAAACGTTTTCTTCACCCGGTCGATACAGAATATCAAAGTTATAACACGATAGTTCCATCCTCCAGCGTAATATCTTGTCATTCTTGATCTTCTTTTGTGCTTCTTGTCAAACATATACATCACGGACCGTTGGTCAGTCCTTACAGTGAAATGTCTGCCTGTTAAATAATGCCTCCAGTGGCGAACTGCTTCTATGATGGCCTGGGCTTCCTTTCTACAGCAGCATAGCACTTCTCTGATCCTTGAAAAGTTCTTGAAAAGAAAGCAACGGGACGTCCTGCCTGAGATAGGACTGCAGCAATGGCAACTTCAGATGCATCCGTTTCCACCTCGAATGGTAGGGACTCATCAATGGCCTGAACTACTGAGTTTCAATATCCTGTTTGAGAGTATAGAAAGCAGTTTCTGCTTCCTTTGTCACAGGAAATATCGTGGTAGCACTCAGTGGGCGAACTTTACTTGAATAGTTGTAGATCCACTGTGAGTAATAAGCAAAAGACCAAGAGTTCTTTGGAGTGACTTTTGTCTTGGGGCTTGGAAGTTCCGTAGAGGTCGAAGTCTTTCAGGGTCTGGGGATATTGCACCTCCTTCCACCACATAACCAAGGATGTTAAGCCTTTTAGTGGAAAAAGTGCACTTTTCTTCATTGTAACTGATATTTTTCTTCTTGGCAGCTTCCAAAAACTTATCAAGGTTTGCATCATGTTCCTCCTGGGTCTTGCCACAAATGGTAACATTATCTAAATATGCATAAGTTCCCATAAGTTGCTCTTCCTGAATGAGTGAATCCATAATTCGTTGGAAACAGGCTACCCCATTGGTAACCCCAAAAGGGACTCTGGTAAACTGATAGAAGGCCGTCACTAGCCTGAAACGCTGTGTATGGTTTATCTTCATTCCTTATAGGGACTTGATGATAGGCACTTCGTAGATCAATTGTGCTAAACACATAGTACTGAGCAATTTTGTTCACTGTATCATCAATTCGAGGTAGAGGGTACCCATCAAGAAGTGTAAATTTGTTGATTGTCTCAGAATAGTCGATAGCCAGCCTCTGTTTCCTATAATCATCCTTGACAACAACGACCTGTGCACGCCACGGAGAATTACTTGGTTCTATAATACCCTCCTTCAGCAGCCTCTGAGTTTCTTTCTCAATGAACATCCTATCTTCATAAGAATAGGGCGTGACTTAGCTGATATAGGATGACAATCCGCAGTAAGATTCGCAAACAGCTTTGGTGGGTCTACCCTTAAAGTGCTAAGACCACAGACAACGAGAGGAGGCAGTTCACCTCCATATGTTAAGGTAACACTACCATGACGCTTCTGAAAGTCCTGACCAGGATCACATCAGAGCACAGTTGTGGCAGAACAGCTAAATGTACATCTTGATAATCCCTGTCATTAACTCTAAGGTTTACCTTACAAAACCCTAACGTCTGAATAGAGAGGATGTTGATGCCATGGAAACGGTACCTGATGAGTGATGTACCGTCAAGGAGTGGCGTTTAACTACGTCAAGGTTGATGAAACTCTCTGAGCTGCCACTGTCAATCAGACCATCTACTTCTGTTCCTTTGATGAACACTTTCACAACTGCCTTTGACAGTGAATTTGGAGCAGCCGCAGAAGTCACTGTTGCTAGAGTCGCCTGGTCGGAATGCATAGAAGCACTAGCTCTTGTTGATGTATTAGCACGACATACTTTAGCAAAGTGACCTTTCTTATGGCATTGATGGCACATTGCTTCACGAGCCGGACACTTTGGACGTGGATGTCTTGAAAAACCACAAAAGAAACACTTTGTGCCTGCAGCTGCTGTCACTGAAGCAGGTTCCACGGTAACCTCATTAAAAGAGTCTTGGTCGGGAGTTACAGCACTTACCACTCGAGAAGGCTGGGTAGTACTGTACACTTCAGAATTCTTCTGAGCTGAATCTAATGATCTTGCCTGGTCAAGGGTAGTGGCTAAGTCCAGAGTTTTATTCTCCAATAAACGCTGCCTTATTATTGGTGATTGCAGGCCACTGATAAAAGCATCCCTGATGGACTCTTCACAATACTGAGAAGCTGTCACCGCTCGGAAGTTACAGTCCTTACCTAATATTTTCAATGCTTGAAAGTATTCCTCTAAGGATTCACCAATCTGCTGGCGGCGAGTTGCAAGACGATATCGTGCAAAGATTTCATTTGTGGGCTTAATATACTGAGACTTGAGGGCATTGATAGCATCTTCATAGGTATTACACTCAGAAATAACCTCATAGATTTTAGGTGACACAAAGTTGATGAGCAGGCTTAGTTTATCTAGATCTTCCTGAGGAAAGGCTCTCAAGAAGTTTTCGAAAGTCTTAAACCAGTGCTTCCATTCCTGAGCAGCCGTTGATACACTGGGGTCAGAGTCTAGCCTCTCAGGTTTCAGTAAACGCTCCATTTTGCTGTGTAGTCTAGCTCAGAATCGCCGCCAGGTAGCCCAGGATATTTGTGTTCAATAAATTGTTGTGATAAAAACACAGGCCTCATTTCTAGGCTTTATTGAACACAAAATCCATGGTACATGTCTGCAACAGAAGAAAATACATCTAATGACTGCTGCTGCAGGACAGGTGATGTAAGGTGCATATGTCCTCAGAAAAGCTATAGCTACTGGCGACATATTTAAGCTTACCATGTAATCTGCATCACGAATGTATTTGTGTAAGAGCGAGACCACACGCCATGCTGGGCCATCGCCGTACTGTTTGTTGTTATTGTTAGGGGCCCCCTGAGGTGGTGCCGTATTGTGTCCTGCAGCGGCTCTCCACAAGAGCGGTATCACTACAAATATTAGTCACTATCTGTACAAACTTACCTAGACCTTCCTAGGATAGAGATTAGATTTTGCCACCGAAGTGGCTAGTTTATTGTGCACCCCATATCCATCCTGTGGACGGTAGCGCAAGAGCATATGGATACACAAAAGGCCTAGGCACTAGGCCCCAAAGGGGTTAACAATTGTACATTTGGGTTTATATCTACATTTCAATTATCTGTTACAAGCAAATTTAGGAAATTTGCTTAGTACAACTGGCATCTTATTTCATGAATAAGATATCTTGACATGTCACATAGGTTATTATACTGTCTATCTCTATATTCCTCAATGAGTGGACAATTAAGCACATAGTGTTCAAGATAGTGACCATATGCCTGATCACATAATTTGCATTTAGTTTGATCATCATCTGTGTCTCCCAAACTGTCAATAGTACCTGTAGCCAAGCCTAAGCCTGGCCACCACAACATCAGTCAGTCTGTTCACATTGCAAGTTGCTCCATAAACATGCCCATCTGTGCTCACATTATCATGAGCACAGATAGGCACGTTCATGGAATTTAATTTGGATTTATATCTACATTTCACTTATCTGTTACAAGCAAATTTAGGAAATTCACCAATAAGATATCTTGACATGTCACATAGGTTATTATACTGTCTATCTCTATATTCCTCAATAAGTGGACAATTCAGCACATAGGGTTCAAGACAGTGACCATATGCCTGATCACATAATTTGCATTTAGTTTGATCATCATCTGTGTATCTCCCAAACTAGGAGAGTAAATCTTTCAATTAATATGTGCAATCTCCTTACCTCCGCCAACTAATGTGTTTGTTTTGGGTGGGTGTGTGCGTTCATGAACTCAGAGGACCTCTCCGTGGTATGTTTAAGGCTTCTTACGGCTCATTTACCCTGTGGAACTTGAGCGACTCAAAAAAGTCTCCACAGGGAGAATCATTTACCCTGTGGAACTTGAGCGACTCAAAAAAGTCTCCACAGCGAGAAAAAGAAGGATGAGTTTCATTACAATTAAGACAAATGGGGGGGAGACTGCAAGATGTATCGCATGATCCCATGATCCGTCGCACTGCAGACTGGGCACTACACTGCAGACCTGCAGTATTTAGCAGGATTGTAGAAACTTGTTTGGATTGGCCTCTTGTAAGTTGCACTCTGGGCAAACACTGTTGACACCGACACTCTGAGACACTTCTCTCAGACTTACAAGTGGCTATGGTACAAATTTCTAGCTGATTGCAGTAAGGGGAACCCCACACTGCCTACACAATACTAGAAGGGAGATTACTTACTTGGAAAAAAAGGGTGGCTATGTGTCCTGGTCTTCCTTATATATAACCCCTCCTAACACCATGTGCAGTGAAGAAACTTTGTCTGCAAAAGATGGTGTAATTAGTGTCCTGTCTGCACCTCAGAGTTCCCTGGTTCCTTGGGAAGCCCTTGAGCAATATACAGTAAGTAACACTAGCTTCAGACTTGAACTTAAGAGACGAGCTGGTACATACCAACACATAGTCGTCCGTCCGCCTAAGACCCACAGATAACTCACTAACGTTTCCCCCAGAAAACTGGCCAGATACTGAGAGAAAGAAAGCCTAGTCTTACTGTGACAGGGTCTGGATGGAGGCAGATGTCCACGGTACTTCGGGATCTCCTCCGTGGCCCCAGGACAGATGTTGGGTCACGTGGGGGGTGCTGCCTAATCTCAGCACGTCTTGTTCGTGTGGAGTCTGATCTGGGAAGAACGTAGGTCACGCCACACTGCCTAGATTCAAGTGTGGGCTGCCAGTTGTCTCTAGCTAACATAACCTAATGCTTGCCTATTCAGGCCTATAACTACCTATATTAGGGTGCTAGAGCTACAGTATTAATACCTAACGTTGCCTTAATAATCCTACTATTAGTTTCTATCTGTACAAACTTGCCTAGGTGTTCCTAGGTGGATAAATCTATCAATTAAAATATACACAATAGTCACCTTCAAAAGCTGGAGTGTGTAGTTGTTTTGGTTGGGAGTGTGGGTTTATAAACTCCGAGGGCCGATCCACGGTATGTAAGGCTTTTACGGCTCACTTACCCTGTGGAACTTTTAGTGACTAAAAAAGTTTCCACAAGGATGTCCGAAGCACGAACAATTTTGACACTGTTGGGGTGTAGAGACCACTTTATGGACGGCGCCTCTCATAAAATGCCGCTGACTCGTCAATTTTTTTTTTCGTTTTTTTTTTTATCAATTATACTATTTTTCTCTCTAATATAATACAAATTCACCATTTGAGATCATAGAAGAGTGGGAGGGGCTAATATGGTCTGAGAACCAATCACGAACCTTCTCTGGGAAGAAGTGCTGACAAGGAATAAATTACGATGTGCCGGCCAAGACACAGCAGCCAACAAATTGTTCTATTCTTAAGCTAATATCAATAATAATGCTTAATTATTTATTACAATTGATCTATTATGACATAAGGCGACATATTAATAGCATAGAGACATGAAAAACCAAACCAGAATAAATATTATGTGGCATAATATGACGGCCTTGGCCAAGTAGTGAAAGGGTCGCCATCGCCCATAAGGGTTATTTTCCCATTCTCACATTGCTATTATAAGAGAAAACGGATCTAGCTGATAGTAAACTGTAGTAGATACTCATAGATGATGAAAACAGTGGAAATAACAAGTATTTTTTCAGGAAATAAAAAATTTCTCCGAGTACTTGGACAGCCGCGCGTTTCGGCCATTTTCTCGGAAGTAAGTTACTTACATATTTAGCAAAGGACCATCATTAATAATGAACGAATTGACTTGATTTTCACATCAAACATAGAAGACTTTACAAGACCGAATGTACCTTTTTGAAGTATCCCAAATATTTTCAGATTTGTGTGGGGGTAAAAGTCCGATATTTTGCTAAATGTCAAGAAACCTACAAACTGTATTTTTTTTTTAGAATGAAGATAAGCTTCATTACAGAATTGGTATATTAGGAACGATGGACTTATAATAATAATAATAATAATAATAATAATAATAATAATAGTTTATTTGGACATGATACAAAGAATTACATTTGGTGTGGGGAATTGTGAGAGATAAGTCTATCTGGGACCCCGCCACTAGCAATAAACAAACTCCCAGGGAGATGACAGGCTCGTATAATTTTACCGCAGTCATTCCCTTTAAGGTATGTGAGAACTTTACCCGCTCCTGGCCGCACCGAGGGGGTACCTTCAATATTCTCGTTAGCCCACTGCACTCTGGACCAGTATAAATAAATCTGAGAAGATCATTTATTATAATTATGTTAGGTTAAATTTAAGTGGACTGTATTGGTTGTTAAACAACTGATCACTCCGGAGAAGAGGTAGAGAACACTTAGTTAAATTAACATGACCAACACTCACCTAATTAACAGCATCATAGCGGTGTATCGTAGATCGTTGACCTAGCTAAAGTACATCTACTGTGCGCAACAATATCATTGGCCAATAACAAATACGCAAGCAGAGTACTTAGCTTTAGATGAGGGAGTCATTCCGTTGTTGACGTCCTCCTGCGATCTGATTCGATCGCGATGGTATTAGCTGTCTCGTCGAGTCAAGGAAGGTTAATTTCCGTGCACTCTTATACGCCCACGAGACCGAGCGTTAGTTAACATGTGGTTGGTCG
>WNWK01059758.1:0-10108 GCA_009830355.1 Cherax destructor | reverse complement strand
ACCAAACATTCTTTCCTCCTTCAATACTTCTGATTTGTAAACGTTGACTTTCAATAGTAATCATTCCCTTGCTTTACTTGATTAAATCTAAATGGGGAAAAAAGGGATGGGAAGGAGGAAATTAAATATGGGGAGGGGAGGTTGGGGTTTAAAAAAGGTAAGGGGCCACTTGCCTTAGCAGTACACGCATCTTGTATTTATATCCTTTCATGGGGTAACAACCCCCACCCCCAACATAACGTAAAGTATGAAATTAAGACATTCGCAATATCTGTTTTAAAGAACATAACATAAGGAGGAACACTGCAGCAGGCCTTTTGGGCCCCCGGGCCCATATTAAGCAAGTCCTTCACAATCCATCCCACTAACAGAATATTTGCTCAATACAATTTTCAATCTACCCAAGAAAAAAGCTTTGACAATTCCATTCACTCATGTCGAGTCCCACTCAAACCCAAACCCCCTCTCACTCATAAGAACATAAAAAAGGGGGAACACTGCAGCAGGCCTGTTGGCCCATACTGGCAGGTCCTTCACAATCCACCCCACTAACAGAATAATTGCCCAACCAATTTTCAATTCTCCCCAAAGAAAAAAGTTTTGAAGATTCTATTAACTCAAGTGGAGTCCCACTCAAATCCCCCCCCTCTCACTCATAATTTTATCAACCTAAATTTGAAATCCCCAAAGGTCCTAGCTTCAATGACCCTACTAGGCAGACTGTTCCACTCATCAACACCCTATTTCCAAACCAATATTTTCCTATATCCTTTCTAAATCTAAACTTACCCAATTTGAATCCATTATTGGGGTTCTCTCTTGGAGATATCCTCAAGACCTTATTTATATCCCCCTTATTAATACCCATCTTCTACTTAAAACCTCGATCATGTCTCCCCTCATTCTTCGTCTTACAAGTGAATGTAATTTAAGGGTATCAATTTTTCCCCATACGGAAGATTTCTAATGTTAAAAAACTTTGTCTTTCGTCGCTGAATGTTTTCTAACAATTTATATCCATTCTGTAAAATGGAGACCAGAACGAGCTGCATAATCTGGTGAGGCCTTACTAATGATGTATAAAGCTGTAATATAACCGCTGGATTTCTGTTGCTTACATTTTTGATATAAATCCCAGTAATCTATTTGTTTTATTTCTTACCTTAGGCTTTTGCTGACTTGGTTTGGGTTGCTGCTTACCATGACTCCCAAGTTTTTTTCACATTCTGCATGATAAAGCCCCTTCCCCTAGTTTATAAATTCGGGGGATATTTTCATTACCAACGACTAGCACTTACACTTGTCCACATTGAACCATCTGCCACTTTTCAGACCAAGACATTAATTTGTCCAAATCCTCCTGGAGTTCATTGGTATCCTCCTCAGAATGAATTATACGGCCTATTTTTGTATCATCAGCAAATTTACTCATGTCATTTGCAATTCCTTCATCAAGGTCATTTATGTAAATTATGAACAACAATGGGCCCAAAACTGATCCTTGTGGAACGCCACTAGTGACTAATCCCCATTCAGATTTGACCCCATTAATGGAAACTCTCTGCTTTCTATTGGTAAGCCATGCCTCTATCCATGGTAGAACTTTACCTCCTATACCATGAGCTGCCACCTTTCTTAAGAGTCTCTTGTGAGGTACTCTATCGAAGGCCTTACTGAAATCCAAGTAAACTATATCATATTCTTTATCACTGTCTACTGCCTCAAATGTTTTATTGAAATAGGGTAGTTGATGAGTGGAACAGTCTGCCTAGTAGGGTTATTGAAGCAAGGACCTTGGTTAGTTTTAAATTTAGGTTGGATAAATTCATGAGTGAGAGGGTTGGATTTGAGTGGAATTGCACATGAGTAAATAAAATTATCAAAGCTTATTTCTTGGGTAGCATTGAAAATTAGGTTGAACAAATATTCTGTTAGTGGGATGGAATGTGAAGGACCTGCCTAGTATGGCCAACAGGCCTGCTGCAGTGTTCTCCTTTCTTATGTTCTTATGTAAATTTGTCAGGCAGGAACGACCTCTCGTAAACCCATGCTGAGATTCATTAATTAAATTATGGTCTTCAAGGTGACTTCTGATAATATCAGCTATAATTGATTCTAATAATTTGCCTACTTTAGACATGAGGCTTATTGGACGGTAATTTGATGGAATGGACTTATCCCCTGATTTGAATATAGGAACTACATTAGCTATCTTCCGCATCTCTGGCACAACACCAGTTAGGATGGACGTATTAAACACATTCGTTAATGGCTGACTAAGTTCCATTTTGCATTCTTTAAGTACACTGGGAAACAACTCGTCGGGTCCCGGGGACTTATTTTGCTTCAGTTTATCTATCTGTTTGATAACCATGTCCCTCGTGACAGTAATATTAGTTAATTTGAATTCTTCAGGAACTGAATAATTGTTCATTTCTGGAATCTCATTTACGTCTTCTTGTGTAAAGACTGACAAAAAATAGTCATTAAATAGAGAACACATTTCCAGTTCGTTATCCGTCAGCTGTCCATTCCCAATTTTCAGAGGTCCTACCTTTTCCCTCACCTTCGTTCTGTACACTTGAAAGAACCCTTTTGGATTAGTCTTTGATTCATTAGCAACCTTAATCTCATAGTCACGTTTAGCCTTTCTAATCCCCTTTTTTACTTCTCTTTTCAACTGAACATATTGGTCAATAAGGTTAACATCTCCTCTTTTGATGCGCCTATAAATTCCTCTTTTCTCCCCAAATAGATGTTTTAGCCTCCTGTTAATCCATTTGGGATCGTTATTATTTTACCTAAATTCTCTCTGGGGGAAAAAACATACTCTGTGCACGTTGTACATTATTAAGAAAAAATCATAAACGCAGATCCCATCGTAATCGTTAGCTAGATTACCCCAGTCGAGATTAGACAGGTGTTCCCTAAGTCCAATATAATCGGCAGAACGAAAATCAGGAACTTTTACCGTATTATCCCTATTCTCGTACTCCCATGTAATATTAAAAGTAATGGATTTGTGATCATTAGCTCCAAGCTCTTCAGTGATCTCCAGATTATTTACAAGAGTTTCTTTATTTGACAAGACTAGGTCGAGCAAATTATTACCTCTTGTAGGCTCTGTCACACACTGCTTCAGAAAACAGTCCTGAACTACTTCCATAAAGTCACTGGACTCCAGATTACCGGTCAAAGAAGTCCAGTCAATTTGACTAAAGTTAAAATCCCCTACTATCACTACGTTATTGTGCCTAGAAGCCCTAACAATTTCGTCCCAAAGAAGTCTCCCTCTATCGTGATCCAAGCCTGGAGGTCGGTATATTACACCTAGAATCAGTTTTTCTTGACCTTCTAGAAACTCTACCCAAACAGATTCTGTTAATGATCCATCTATTTTTATGCCTGTTTTTATGCAGCAATTTATATTTTCTCGTACATATAATGCAACTCCACCCTCTTTCCCATTATATCTATCTACATGGAACAACTTAAACCCCTGAAGTCCAAAAGTTATTTTACAGCTCTATACATAACTAGTGAGACCTCATTTGGATTATGCAGCTCAGTTTTGGTCTCCTTACTACAGGATGGATATAGATTCATTGGAGAACATACAAAGAAGAATGACTAAAATGATTTACTGTATAAGAAATCTCCCGTATAAAGAGACTTAGAGAGTTGAATCTCCACTCTCATGAGAGACGTAGAATGAGGGTGTACAAGTGGATGATGGGCATAAACAAAGGAGATATTAATAAAATACTGAGGATATCGAACCAAGTAGAAGTAATATTTCAATTAATAGAGAATAAGTCTGTTAATGAGATGTGGAACTAGTCTTCAGTAAGTGGATAAATGCAGTTTGAAGGCATAGGCTAAGTACTGGTTTTCAATCAGGTTGAGATGTGTGGAAAGTCTTGAGTAGGGTGTGAGGCTTGATTGCTGTATAGTGGAGTAGCTTCTGAGTGTTCATTAGTCAGTTTGGTAAATTGTGGTGGTGTTGGATAAAGGATCTTGCCTTGTATGGGCCAGTAGGCCTTCTGCAGTGTTCATCCATTCTTATGTTTATTGATGAAACGCTTCGCCAATGAAGATACCCGACTGTTTCACATATAACATAAGAACATAAGAAAGCAGGAACACTGCAGCAGACCTGTTGGCCCATACTAGGCATGTCCTTCACATTCCATCCCACTAACAGAATATTTGTTCAACCTAATTTTCAATGCTACCCAAGAAATAAGCTTTGATAATTTTATTTACTCATGTGCAATTCCCACTCACTCATGAATTTATCCAACCTAAATTTGAAACTACCCAAGGACCAATGTAATTAGTCTTGTAATGTACATTTAAAAATAATATGAAACTTAAAAACACTGATGAGTTTGTCACCTTTATTTACAAAATTGCAATCATTATTTTTTTAATACATTTGTGAAAAAATAGGAAGAAATATTACTTTCATTTTCACATGTCCAATAAAAAATGTCATTTTACAAGAATCAACTTAATAAGTTATTCAGTCATACAGAAATAGTTACTGTGACAATTATCTTTATAAGCCGTGAGCACGACTCAGATGAGCCGTTAATGTTGTCTTCCGATTAAAGGAACAGTCACAATTAGTACACTGGAAGCGTCGATTGGCACCATGAGACTCTTGGTGTCTTTTAAGGTGGCCTTTTGATGCTACTGTAATGCCACATTCTGGACAGGTAACACAACGTTCTGGTTTAAAATGATATGGTGTTGTGCGATGTTTGCCTCCTATGTTGCTTTCCCCAGGAATATTTTTAATCATCTGTCCTTCTCTCTCCCAGATGATGTTGGAATGCGCATCGGTGTAAGGGTAGTGGACGACCTGGGATGGCCCAGACACAAGAAATTCTTGGGAACCACCGAGCACAGCGAAGTTAAAAGTCGTAGGGACTTCACCTGCCTCTTGTGCTTTTGATGCGATGTTATGAGCACGAGCAAGATGGTTTTGTAGAAAATTACGTCGACTGAAAGAGCAGTCACAATGCAAACACCTGAACCTTCGATCAGCACCATGAGTAGCGAGGTGCCTTTTAAGATGTCCTCTTGAAGCTACACTTATGCCACATTTAGGACAAGTAACGCAGGATTCTGATCTACAATTATTTAATAGTGGGTGACGTTTGCCGACCCTTATTTTGCCTGGATTGCTAATATCTCCAGGAGCGGCCTGGGTAAAGCCGCTGCCACTCGCGCAGACGGTGCTGGTAAGGGGACTGCTATTGGAGGAATCCGTGACCTTGGGAAGGTCAGGCGAGAGCACATTTTGGGAGCCACCGAGAAGAGAGAAACTGAAAACTTCTGGGACATAGGGAGTGACCTCGACAGAATTAATACTCTCGACAGCTGCTCCTGTTGTTTCTTCTGTTAAAAAAAATAGACAATCGAGTACGATAATACACATTACGGAGGAAAGATTTATGCATAAAGACGATACAGATGTGTCAACCGGTGTTAATGTCTTACAAAATGCTAAGATTATTGGTAAAAAAAATATAACTTACTGGGATACAAGATGCTAAAACATGTTACATGAAACTTAGAGGCAAAACTTACATACTATTTAAAATTCTACTCTGAGTATTCGAACATTTATTCTAAGTATAATTTATATCCTGTTAATATATATGTCTTATTTAATATGAATCTTTAAAAAAAAAAAAAACATTTCTTAAACATTTTACGTACCGCTAAAACTCTTCATGTCTAATTCGTCTGTTTCTTCAAAAAGTTTCTGGCAAAGATCAGAGAGTATATCCCTGGAGGGTGACAGTACATTTTCCTTCACACTTGTAGAGGCACGATAACCACATTCTGAAATTAGTGGTAAATTAATATAACGTTGACATTTTCAAATGGAGGAATATATTCAGTAAAGTGCATTTAAAAAAAAAATACATAAAAATGATATTTTTTAAAAATATTTCAATAAAAAAAAACTTACTCTCGGAATAAAAGTCCATTGCAGGCAAGGGAGAGCCAACAGCAGTTCTTTCACATCCTTCATATACTTCTGCCATTTTCCTGTGAACGACGTTGAGCTTTCAAGTAGTCACAGCTCGACTTGCCTTAGCAGTACACGCATCTTGTATTTATATCCTTTCATGAGGTAACAACACCTCACCTCCAACATAACGTAAAGTATGAAATTAAGACACATTCGCAATATCTGTGTATAAGAACATAACATAAGGAGGAACACTGCAGCAGGCCTGTTGGCCCATGGCCCATATTAAGCAAGTCCTTCACAATCCATCCCACTAACAGAATATTTGCTCAATACAATTTTCAATGCTACCCAAGAAATAAGCTTTGACAATTCCATTCACTCATGTGCGAGTCCCACTCAAATCCAACCCCTCTCACTCATAAGAACATAAGAAAGGAGGAACACTGCAGCAGGCCTGTTGGCCCATACTAGGCAGGTCCTTCACAATCCATCCCACTAACAGAATAATTGCCCAACCTAATTTTCAATTCTACCCAAGAAATAAGCTTTGAAGATTCTATTAACTCAAGTGCGAGTCCCACTCAAATCCAACCCCTCTCACTCATGAATTTATCCAACCTAAATTTGAAACTACCCAAGGTCCTAGCTTCAATGACCCTACTAGGCAGACTGTTCCACTCATCAACTACCCTATTTCCAAACCAATATTTTCCTATATCCTTTCTAAATCTAAACTTATCCAATTTGAATCCATTATTGCGGGTTCTCTCTTGGAGAGATATCCTCAAGACCTTATTTATATCCCCCTTATTAATACCCATCTTCTACTTATATACCTCGATCATGTCTCCCCTCATTCTTCGTCTTACAAGTGAATGTAATTTAAGGGTCATCAATCTTTCTTCATACGGAAGATTTCTAATGCTATGAATTAACTTTGTCATTCGTCGCTGAATGTTTTCTAACGAATTTATATCCATTCTGTAAAATGGAGACCAGAACTGAGCTGCATAATCTAGGTGAGGCCTTACTAATGATGTATAAAGCTGTAATATAACCGCTGGACTTCTGTTGCTTACACTTCTTGATATAAATCCCAGTAATCTATTTGCTTTATTTCTTACGCTTAGGCATTGCTGACTTGGTTTGAGGTTGCTGCTTACCATGACTCCCAAGTCTTTTTCACATTCTGCATGATCAAGCTCAACTTCACCTAGTTTATAAATTCGAGGGATATTTTCATTACCAACGACTAGCATCTTACACTTGTCCACATTGAACTTCATCTGCCACTTTTCAGACCAAGACATTAATTTGTCCAAATCCTCCTGGAGTTCATTGGTATCCTCCTCAGAATGAATTATACGGCCTATTTTTGTATCATCAGCAAATTTACTCATGTCATTTGCAATTCCTTCATCAAGGTCATTTATGTAAATTATGAACAACAATGGGCCCAAAACTGATCCTTGTGGAACGCCACTAGTGACTAATCCCCATTCAGATTTGACCCCATTAATGGAAACTCTCTGCTTTCTATTGGTAAGCCATGCCTCTATCCATGGTAGAACTTTACCTCCTATACCATGAGCTGCCACCTTTCTTTAGAGTCTCTTGTGAGGTACTCTATCGAAGGCCTTACTGAAATCCAAGTAAACTATATCATATTCTTTATCACTGTCTACTGCCTCAAATGTTTTATTGAAAAACGTCAGTAAATTTGTCAGGCAGGAACGACCTCTCGTAAACCCATGCTGAGATTCATTAATCAAATTATGGTCTTCAAGGTGACTTCTGATAATATCAGCTATAATTGATTCTAATAATTTGCCTACTTTAGACGTGAGGCTTATTGGACGGTAATTTGATGGAATGGACTTATCCCTGATTTGAATATAGGAACTACATTAGCTATCTTCACATCTCTGGCACAACACCAGTTAGGATGGACGTATTAAACACATTCGTTAATGGCTGACTAAGTTCCATTTGCATTCTTTAAGTACACTGAAAACAACTCGTCGGGTCCCGGGGACTTATTTTGCTTCAGTTTATCTATCTGTTTGATAACCATGTCCCTCGTGACAGTAATATTAGTTAATTTGAATTCTTCAGGAACTGAATAATTGTTCATTTCTGGAATCTCATTTACGTCTTCTTGTGTAAAGACTGACAAAAATAGTCATTAAATAGAGAACACATTTCCAGTTCGTTATCCGTCAGCTGTCCATTCCCAATTTTCAGAAGTCCTACCTTTTCCCTCACCTTCGTTCTGTACACTTGAAAGAACCCTTTTGGATTAGTCTTTGATTCATTAGCAACCTTAATCTCATAGTCACGTTTAGCCTTTCTAATCCCCTTTTTACTTCTCTTTTCAACTGAACATATTGGTCAATAAGGTTAACATCTCCTCTTTTGATGCGCCTATAAATTCCTCTTTTCTCCCCTAATAGATGTTTTAGCCTCCTGTTAATCCATTTGGGATCGTTATTATTTGACCTAAATTCTCTCTGGGGAATAAACATACTCTGTGCACGTTGTACATTATTAAGAAAAAAATCATAAACGCAGATCCCATCGTAATCGTTAGCTAGATTACCCCAGTCGAGATTAGACAGGTGTTCCCTAAGTCCAATATAATCGGCAGAACGAAAATCAGGAACTTTTACCGTATTATCCCTATTCTCGTACTCCCATGTAATATTAAAAGTAATGGATTTGTGATCATTAGCTCCAAGCTCTTCAGTGATCTCCAGATTATTTACAAGAGTTTCTTTATTTGACAAGACTAGGTCGAGCAAATTATTACCTCTTGTAGGCTCTGTCACACACTGCTTCAGAAAACAGTCCTGAACTACTTCCATAAAGTCACTGGACTCCAGATTACCGGTCAAAGAAGTCCAGTCAATTTGACTAAAGTTAAAATCCCCTACTATCACTACGTTATTGTGCCTAGAAGCCCTAACAATTTCGTCCCAAAGAAGTCTCCCTCTATCGTGATCCAAGCCTGGAGGTCGGTATATTACACCTAGAATCAGTTTTTCTTGACCTTCTAGAAACTCTACCCAAACAGATTCTGTTAATGATCCATCTATTTTTATGCCTGTTTTTATGCAGCAATTTATATTTTCTCGTACATATAATGCAACTCCACCCTCTTTCCCATTATATCTATCTACATGGAACAACTTAAACCCCTGAAGTCCAAAAGTTATTTTACAGCTCTATACATCACTAGTGAGACCTCATTTGGATTATGCAGCTCAGTTTTTGTCTCCTTACTACAGGATGGATATAGATTCATTGGAGAACATACAAAGAAGAATGACTAAAATGATTTACTGTATAAGAAATCTCCCGTATAAAGAGACTTAGAGAGTTGAATCTCCACTCTCATGAGAGACGTAGAATGAGCGGAGATATCATCGAGGTGTACAAGTGGATGATGGGCATAAACAAAGGAGATATTAATAAAATACTGAGGATATCGAACCAAGTAAGAACCAGAAATAACGGATTTAAATTGGATAAATTTAGATTTAGAGAGGACATAGGCAAGTACTGGTTTTCAAACAGAGTTGTAGATGTGTGGAACAGTCTTCCGAGTAGGGTGATAGAGGCTAGGACCTGCCTTGTATGGGCCAGTAGGCCTTCTGCAGTGTTCCTCCATTCTTATGTTCTTATGTTGTGTGGCTTTAAAAAGAGATTGGACAAATATATGAGTGGGAGGGGCTGGGTTTGATTGGTGTCGTGAGTACGGGAGTAAATTCTTAGGTAGTGGTGGTTTTGATAAGGACCTGCCTTGTATGGGCCAGTAGGCCTTCTGCAGTGTTCATCCATTCTTATGTTTATTGATTAAACGCTTCGCCAATGAAGATACCCGACTGTTTCACATATAACATAAGAACATAAGAAAGCAGGAACACTGCAGCAGGCCTGTTGGCCCATACTAGGCAGGTCCTTCACATTCCATCCCACTAACAGAATATTTGTTCAACCTAATTTTCAATGCTACCCAAGAAATAAGCTTTGATAATTTTATTTACTCATGTGCAATTCCCACTCACTCATGAATTTATCCAACCTAAATTTGAAACTACCCAAGGACCAATGTAA
>WNWK01059757.1:0-10109 GCA_009830355.1 Cherax destructor | reverse complement strand
TTTTCGAAAATACATGAAACTTTAAAAAAGCTCAGAAAAATCTAAAATCGCATTTTATTGCATTTTGGGATTTTAGAGCGGTTTGAGTGTTTTCTGGCAAAACTCATTTTTAGCTAAATCCCTACATTTTCACACTTTTAAATAAATTTCTACTGCAATTGAAATTTATGGGAAAAGTAAGCAAAATTTTATGATTTTCTTTTAGGAAGCTTACTCATAGTATATTTATCTAAAAATAGTTTCAAAAATCCTGAAAATTTAAATCGTCAAAAATGCAATAAAATCAAGTTTTATAGCATTTTGAATTTTTAAATTAATTATTTCATTTTTTTAAAAAAATCCCATTAAAAATTTTAAAATCAATATTTATAGAATATTTCAAAATTATTTTTGAAAAACATACTTAAATCAGAAAAATATTGCTAAAATCGCATTTTATTGCATATTTCGACGTTTTAGAGCGGTTTGAGTGCTTTTCTGGAAAACTCATTTTTAGCTAAAATACTTACATTTTCACACTTTTAAATAGAATTTCTACTGCAATTGAAATTTATGGGAAAAGTAAGCAAAATTTTATGATTTTCTTTTGGAAGCTTACTCATAGTATATTTTATCTAAAAATAGTTTTTCAGAAAATCCGTGAAAATGATTTGAATCGTCAAAAATGCAATAAAATCAAGTTTTATAGCATTTTTGAATATTTAATAATTATTTACATATTTTTAAAAAATCCCATTAAAAATCTTTGAAAATCAATATTTTTATAGAATATTTCATATTATTTTTGAAAAATATTATTTTCGAAAAATGTGCTAAAATCGCATTTTATTGCATATTTCGACGTTTTAGAGCGGTTTGAGTGCTTTTCTGGCAAAACTCATTTTTTAGCTAAAATACTTACATTTTCACACTTCTAAATAAATTTCTACTGCAATTGAAATTTAGGGGAAAAGTAAGCAAAATTTTATGATTTTTTTTTAGGAAGCTTATTTATAAGTATATTTTATCAAAAAAAATATTTTTTTCAGAAAACCCGTAAAAACGATTTGAATCGTAAAAAAATGCAATAAAATAAGGGATAATTTTTGAATTTTAATAATTATTTACATTTTTTTAAAAAAACCCCTTTTTAAAAAATCTTTGAAAATCAATTTTTTTTATAGAATTTTTATATTATTTTTGAAAAATTTTTTTTCAAAAAATTTTAAAAAATCGCATTTTTTCATATTTCGACTTTTTTAGAGCGGTTTGAGTGTTTTCGGGAAAACTCTTTTTTTAGCTAAAATCTTACATTTAAAACCCCCCCCTAAATAAATTTCTACTGAAATTGAAATTTTGGGAAAAGTAAGAAAAATTTTATGATTTTTTTTTGGGAAGCTTACCATAGGTATATTTTATGAAAAAAAATATTTTTTTTCCAAAACCTTTGAAAATCCCTTTTAAATCGTAAAAAAATGCAATAAAATCAATTTTTTATAGCTTTTTTGGGAATATTTATTAATTATTTACATTTTTTTAAAAAAAATCCCATTAAAAATCTATAAAAATCAATTTTTTTTATAGAATATTTCAAAATTATTTTCGAAAAATACATGAAACTTTAAAAAAGCTAAAAAAATTTGGCAAAATCGCATTTTATTGCATATTTCGACGTTTTAGAGCGGTTTGAGTGCTTTTCTAAAACTCTTTTTTTAGAAAAAAATACCACATTTTCAAAATTTTTTTAAAAAAATTTCTACTGCAATTGAAATTTAGGGGAAAAAGTAAGAAAAATTTTTGATTTTCTTTTGGGAAGCTTACTCATAGGTATATTTTATCAAAAAAATATTTTTTCACAAAATCCTTGAAAATGCCAAATCATCAAAAAATGCAATAAAATCAAAGTTTTATAGCTTTTTTGAATTTTATTAATTATTTGCATATTTTAAAAAAATCCCATTAAAAATTTTTAAAAAATCAATATTTTTATAGAATATTTCATATTATTTTCAAAAATACATGAAACTTTAAAAAGCTCAAAAAAATGTGCAAAAATCATTTTTTATTTCATTTTTCCCGACGTTTTAGAGCGGTTTGAGGCTTTTTTCAAAACTCTTTTTTTAGCAAAAATTTACCTACATTTTCACACTTTTAAAAAAATTTTTCACTGCAATTGAAATTTAGGGGAAAAAAGAAAGGGCAAAATTTTATGATTTTTTTTTAGGAAGTTTATTCATAGGATTTTTTTATTTTAAAAAAAAGTTTAAAAACCGTAAAAACGATTTGAATCGTCAAAAAATGCAAAAAAAATTAAAGTTTTATGTTTTTGAATTTTTAATAATTATTTACATTTTTTTAAAAAAAATCCCATTAAAAATTTTTTAAAAATCAATATTTTTATAGAATATTTCATATTTTTTTCTAAAAATACATGAAACTTTAAAAAAGCTCAAAAAAAATGTGCTAAAATCGCATTTTATTGCATTTTTCGACTTTTTAGAGGGGTTTTGGGGAGTGCTTTTCTCCCAAAACTCTTTTTTTAGCTAAAAAAATTACTTTTTTCACACTTTTAAATAAAATTTCTACTGAATTAAAATTTTATGGGAAAAGTGTTTTTAGGGTTTTTTTTTTGGGAAGTTTACTATAGGGTATATTTTTTTTAAAAAAAATAGTTTTTCACAAAACCCTTGAAAACCCCTAAATCTAAAAAATGCAATAAAATCAAGTTTTATAGCTTTTTTTTAATTTTTTATTAATTATTTCATTTTTTTAAAAAACCCCTTTAAAAAAATCTAAAAAAATCAATATTTTTATAGACTATTTCATATTATTTTCAAAAAATCCCATAAAACTTTAAAAAAAGCTCAGAAAAATGTGTTTAAAATCATATTTTATTGCATATTTCGACTTTTTAAAAAAGCGGTTTGATTCTTTTCGGGAAAAACTCATTTTTCAAAAAAATTTTTTAGTTTTTCACATTTTTAAATAGAATTTCTCCCGAAATTTGGGGTTTATGGGAAAAGAACAAAATTTAATTTTTTTTTGGAAGTTTACTCATGGATATTATATCTAAAAAAGTTTCAAAAAATCCTTAAAAATGCCTTAAATCAAAAAAAAATGCAATAAAACCCAAGTTTTATAGCTTTTTTTGAATATTTATTAATTATTTACATTTTTTTAAAAAATCCCATTAAAAATCAATAAAAATCAATATTTTTATAGATTATTTCATATTATTTTCGAAAAATACATGAAACATTAAAAAGCTCAGAAAAATGTGCTAAAATCGTATTTATGCATATTTCGACGTTTTAGAGCGGTTTGAGTGCTTTTCTGCAAAACTCATTTTTAGCTAAAATACTACATTTTCACACTTTTAAATAGAATTTCTACTGCAATTGAAATTTATGGGAAAAGTAAGCAAAATTTTATGATTTTCTTTTGGGAAGCTTATTCATAGGTATATTTTATCTAAAAATAGTTTTTCAAAAATTCGTGAAACGATTTAAATCGTAAAAAAATGCAATAAAATCAATTTTTAAAACTTTTTTAAATATTTAATAATTATTTACATTTTTTTAAAAAATCCCATTAAAAATTTTTAAAAAATCAATTTTTTTAAAGAATTTTTCCCCATATTTTTTTCGAAAAATACATGAAACTTTAAAAAAGCTCAAAAAAATTTGCTAAAATCGCATTTTATTGCATATTTCGACGTTTTAGACCCGGTTTGAGTGCTTTTTTTTGGAAAACCCTTTTTTTACCCAAAATCCTACATTTTCACACTTTTAAATAGAATTTCTACTGAAATTTGGGGAAATTTAGGGGAAAAGTAAGAAAAATTTTAAAGATTTTTTTTTGGGAAGCTTACTCATAGGTATATTTTATCAAAAAAATAGTTTTTCACAAAACCCTTAAAAAACCTAAACCCAAAAAAAATCCAATAAAACCCAAGTTTTATAGCTTTTTTGAATATTTTTTAAATTTTTATTTATTTTTTTAAAAAAATCCCTTTAAAAAATTTTTAAAAAATCAATATTTTTATAGAATATTTCATATTTTTTTTCAAAAAATACATGAAACATTAAAAAGCTCAAAAAAATGTGAAAAAATCGCATTTTATTGCATATTTCGACGTTTTAGAGGGTTTAGTGCTTTTCTGGAAAAACTCTTTTTTCAGCTAAAATACTTAGATTTTCACACTTTTAAATAGAATTTCTACTGCAATTAAAAATTTATGGAAAAGTAAGAAAAATTTTTTATATTTTTTTTTGGAAAACACCATAGGTATTTTTTTTATCAAAAAAAAAATAGTTTTTTTCAGAAAATCCGTGAAAACGATTTGAATCGTCAAAAATGCAAAAAAAACCCAAGTTTTATAGCTTTTTTGAATATTTAATAATTTTTTAAATTTTTTTAAAAAAATCCCATTAAAAATTTTTAAAAAATCAATTTTTTTATAGAATATTTCATTTTTTTTCAAAAAATACATGAAACTTTAAAAAACCCTAAAAAAATGTGCTAAAACCCGCTTTTTATTGCATATTTCGACGTTTTAAAAGGGTTTGAGTGCTTTTCTGGAAAAACTCATTTTTAGCAAAAATCCATTTTCACACTTTTAAATATAATTTTTTGAAATTTGGGAAATTTATGGGAAAAGTAAAAAATTTTTTATGATTTTTTTTTAAAACTTACTCATAGGTATTTTTTTATCAAAAAAATAGTTTTCACAAAATCCTTAAAAATCCCTTTTTTAAATCGTCAAAAAATGCAATAAAATCAAGTTTTATAGAAAGTTTTGAATATTTATTAATTATTTACATTTTTTTTAAAAACCCCATTAAAAATCTATAAAAATCAATATTTTTATAGATTTTTCATATTTTTTAAAAAATACATGAAACATTAAAAATCTCAAAAAAATGTCAAAATCGTATTTTTTTTGGGCATATTTCGACTTTTTAGAGCGGTTTGAGTGTTTTTCGGGAAAAACTCATTTTTTACCCAAAAATCCCCACTTTTTCAAATTTTAAAAAATTTTTTACTGCAATTGAAATTTAGGGGAAAAGTAAGAAAAATTTTTATGATTTTCTTTTAGGAAGTTTATCATGGTATATTTTATAAAAAAAATATTTTTTTAAAAAAACCCGGAAAACGTTTGAACCCCAAAAATCAATAAATTCAATTTTTTATAGCATTTTTGAATATTTAATAATTATTTACATTTTTAAAAAAAATCCCTTTAAAAAATTTTTAAAAATCAATTTTTTTAAAGAATATTTCATTTTTTTCGGAAAATACATGAAACTTTAAAAAACCTCAAAAAAATGTGCAAAAATCGATTTTATTGCATATTTCGACGTTTTAGAGCGGTTTGAGTGCTTTTCTGGCAAAACTCTTTTTTTAGCTAAAATATTTACATTTTCACACTTTTAAATAAATTTCTACTGCAATTGAAATTTAGGGGAAAAAAGAAAATTTTATGATTTTCTTTTAAAACTTACTCAAAGGTATATTTTATCAAAAAAAATAGTTTTCACAAAACCTTGAAAATGCCTTAAATCGTAAAAAAATGCAAAAAAAAATCAAGTTTTTGATTTTGAATATTTATTAATTTTTACATTTTTTTAAAAAAACCCCAAAAAAAACCTATAAAAATAATTTTTATAGATTATTTCATATTTTTTGGAAAATACATGTTAAAAAAATCTCAGAAAAATGTGCTAAAATCGATTTTTTTTTATATTTCGACTTTTTAAGGGGGTTTTTGAGTGCTTTTCGGAAAACTCTTTTTTTTAGCAAAAAATCCCCACATTTTCACACTATTAAATAAATTTCTACTGCAATTGAAATTTAGGGGAAAAAAGTAAGAAAAAATTTTATGATTTTTTTTTGGGGAATTTTTAAATTAAGGTATATTTTATAAAAAAAAATATTTTTTTTAAAAAAATCCGGGGAAAACGATTTGAATCAAAAAATGCAATAAATTCAATTTTTTATAGCTTTTTTGAATATTTAATAATTATTTACATTTTTTTTAAAAATCCCATTAAAAATCTTTAAAAATCAATTTTTTTAAAAAGAATATTTCATATTATTTTCGAAAAATACATGAAACATTAAAAAGTTTTAAAAAAATTTTTTTTAAAATCGCATTTTATTGCATATTTCGACTTTTTAGAGGGTTTGAGTGCTTTTCTAAAACTCTTTTTTTAGTTTAAAATCTTACATTTTCACACTTTTAAATAAATTTTTCAAGGGGGCAATTGAAATTTAGGGGAAGTAAGAAAATTTTATGATTTTTTTTTAGGAAGCTTATTTAAGGGGGTATTTTTTTTATCTAAAAAATATTTTTTCAAAAAACCCTTTGAAAATGCTTTTAAATGGTAAAAAAATGCAATAAAATCAAGTTTTATAGCTTTTTTGAATTTTTATTAATTTTTTTACATATTTTTAAAAAAATCCTATTAAAAATCTAAAAAAATCAATTTTTTTATAGAATATTTATATTATTTTCAAAAAATACATGAAACTTTAAAAAAGCTAAAGAAAAATGTGCTGAAATTATTTTTGTTGCATATTTCGACGTTTTAGAGCGGTTTGATTTTTTTTTCTGGCAAAACTCATTTTTCAGCTAAAATTTTAGATTTTCACACTTTTAAAAAAATTTTTCCCCGAATTGAAATTTAGGGAAAAAAGTAAGCAAAATTTTATGATTTTTTTTTAGGAAGCTTACCCCTTATCTATTTTTTTTTATCTAAAAAAATAGTTTGTCAAAAAAAATTTTTGAAAATGTTTTAAATCGTCAAAAATGCAAAAAAAATCTTTTTTATAGCTTTTTTAATATTTATTAATTATTTACATTTTTTTAAAAAATCCCATTAAAAATCTAAAAAAATCAATTTTTTTATAGAATATTTCATACTATTTTCGAAAAATACATGAAACATTAAAAAGCTCAAAAAAATGTGCTAAAACCCATTTTATGGCATATTTCGACTTTTTGGGCGGTTTGAGTTTTCTGACAAAACTCTTTTTTAGCTAAAATAATTAAATTTTCACATTTTTAAAAAAGAAAATCTATTGCAATTGAAATTTATGGGAAAAGTAAAAAATTTTATGTTTTTTTTTAGGAAGCTTCCCTATAGGTATATTATATCAAAAAAAATATTTTTTAAAAAAACCTTAAAAAATGCAAATCGTAAAAAAATTGCAATAAAACCCAAGTTTTATAGCATTTTTGAATATTTATTAATTATTTATATTTTTAAAAAAAATCCCTTTAAAAAAATTTTAAAAATCAATATTTTTATAGAATATTTCATATTATTTTCGAAAATACATGAAACTTTAAAAAAACTCAAAAAAAATGTGCAAAAATCTATTTTATTGCATATTTCGACTTTTTAGAGCGGTTTATGCTTTTCTGGCAAAACTCATTTTCAGCTAAAATACTTAGATGTTCACACTTTTAAATAAATTTTTTGAAATTTTAAAATTTTAGGGGAAAAGTAAGCAAAATTTTATGATTTTTTTTTGGGAAGCTTATTCATAGGTATATTTTATCTAAAAAAATATTTTTTTAAAAAAATCCAAAAAAGGTTTGAATCGTCAAAAAATGCAATAAAATCAAGTTTTATAGCATTTTTGAATATTTTTTAAATTATTTACATTTTTTTAAAAATCCCATTAAAAATTTAAAAAAATCAATATTTTTATAGATTATTTCATATTATTTTCAAAAAATACTTTAAACTTTAAAAAGCTCAAAAAAATGTGCTAAAATCATTTTTTTATTGCATATTTCGACGTTTTAGAGCGGTTTGAGGGGGCTTTTGGAAAAAACTCTTTTTTCAGCTAAAAAAAACTTAGATTTTCACATTTTTAAATAGAATTTCTACTGCAATTGAAATTTATGGGAAAAGAAGAAAAAATTTTATGATTTTCTTTTAGGAAGTTTTATTTCATAGGTATATTATATCAAAAAAATAGTTTTTAAAAAATCCTTGAAAATGAAAAAATTAAAAATGCAAAAAAAACCCAAGTTTTATAGCAGTTTTGAATTTTTTATTAATTATTTACATTTTTTTAAAAACCCTATTAAAAATCTATAAAAATCAATATTTTTATAGATTATTTCATATTTTTTTTGAAAAATACATGAAACTTTTAAAACCAAAAAAAATTGCTAAAAAAAAAAATTATTTTATTGCATTTTCCGACGTTTTAAACGGTTTGAGGGGTTTTTTCTGGCAAAACTCTTTTTTTAGCTAAAATACCTACATTTTCACACTTTTAAATAAATTTCAAATGCAAAAAAAAATTTAGGGGGAAAAATAAGAAAAATTTTTATGATTTTTTTTAGGAAGTTTTACTCATAGGTATTTTTTTATCTAAAAAAATATTTTTTTAAAAAAATGTGAAAACGATTTAAATTTTGTAAAAAAATGCAATAAAATCAAGTTTTATAGCATTTTTTAATATATATTAATTAATTCTTTTTTTAAAAAAATCAAAAAAAATCTATAAAAATAATTTTTTTATAGAATATTTCATTTTTTTTTCGAAAAATACATGAAACTTTAAAAAAGCTCAAAAAAAATGTGCTAAAACCCTTATTTTTTGCATATTTCGACGTTTTGGGACCCGGGTTTTGAGGTTTTTTAGAAAAACAATTTTTCAGCTAAAATACTTAGATTTTCCCCCTTTTAAAAAGAAATTTTCCCCGAAATTGAAATTTATGGGAAAAGTAAGCAAAATTTTATATTTTTTTGGGCTTACCATAGGTATATTATATCTAAAAAAATATTTTTTTTACAAAACCCCTTGAAAATGCCCTTAAATTTTGTAAAAAAATGCAATAAAATAAATTTTTATAGCATTTTTGAATATTTTTTTAATTATTTACATTTTTTTTAAAAACCCCATTAAAAATCTAAATAAATCAAATTTTTATAGATTATTTCATATTATTTTCGAAAATACATGAAACTTTTAAAAAAAATTTTGGAAAAAAAAGGTAAAATCGTTTTTTAGTTTTATTTGACTTTTTAAAAAGGGTTTGAGTGTTTTTCGGCAAAACTCTTTTTTTGGTTTTAAAATACCTACATTTTCACACTTTTAAATAGAATTTCTACTGAAATTGGAAATTTAGGGGAAAAGAAAAGCAAAATTTTATGATTTTCTTTTAGGAAGCTTACCATAGGTATTTTTTTTATCAAAAAAATAGTTTTTCAAAAAAATTTTTGAAAATCCCTTTAAAATTGTAAAAAAATGCAATAAAATCAATTTTTTATAGCTTTTTTCTAATTTTATTAATTTTTTTACATTTTTTTAAAAAATCCCATTAAAAATCTTTAAAAATCAATATTTTTATAAATATTTCATATTTTTTTTTCAAAAATACATGAAACTTTAAAAAAGCTCAAAAAAATGTGCTAAAATAATTTTATGGCATATTTCGACGTTTTAGAGCAGTTTGATGTTTTTCTGAAAAAACTCATTTTTTAGCAAAAAAATACTTAGATTTTCACACTTTTAAATGAATTTCTATAATTGAAAAGGAAAAAGTAAAAAATTTTAATTTTTCTTTTGGGGCTTACTCATAGGATTTTTTTATGAAAAAAAAATATTTTTCACAAAATTTTTTGAAAATGCCTTAAATCGAAAAAAAATGAAAAAGAAAACCCAAGTTCTACAGCATTTTTGAATATTTTTTATTATTTACATATTTTTAAAAAATCCCATTAAAAATCTAAAAAAATCAATTTTTATATAGAATTTTTCCCCATATTTATTTTCGGAAAAAATACATGAAACATTAAAAAGCTAAGAAAATGTGCAAAAAACCGGCATTTTATGGATTTTTCCCGACTTTTTAAAGGGTTTGATGCTTTTCTGACAAAACCCATTTTTGGGCCAAAAATACTTAGATTTTCAAACTTTTAAATAAAATTTTTTATTGCAATTGAAATTTAGGGGAAAAGAAAGGGAAATTTTTTATGATTTTCTTTAGGAATTATTAAAGGTTTTAATATTTTTTTAAAAAAATAGTTTTTCACAAAATCCTTGAAAATGCCTTAAATCTAAAAAAATGAAAAAAATCAAGTTTTACACATTTTTGAATATTT
>WNWK01059756.1:0-10110 GCA_009830355.1 Cherax destructor | reverse complement strand
AAAAGACTCCCGAGACAGTAGCTAAAGCGTTTAAGGAACGTAAAAAATTCTGAACATACCACTCCTAAGCCCCTCATAACAGATAATGGAGGGAATTTTGTAACGAGATTCTAGAAAACTATGTGCCTTGTATAAGATTCTAAATCTACCATTTTTCCCACACCACCCTGCCAGCAATGGTTTAGCAAAAAGAACTAAAAAAAAAGGTACTGATGTCTTGAGAGCCACTGTTAATCCCAATAGTTAAACCGGGGGATGAAGTTATACCTGATTTCAAGGGCTATAAATTCTGCTTTCAATGCTTCTATAGGTGATACCCTTACGCCTTGTATGGTGTTGACAAGCTTTTTTATGAGTTGTTATATTCTTAAAACCGTCTATAACCCTGATGTTTTCAGCAACTCGTACCAGCCAAGCTCAGAGTTTTTTCGAAGAATACGGAAACATTCATAAGTCAACACGAATTTACTAGAGTAACTAATACTAAACCCAAAAACCGACTAAAGTTAAAGTAGGGCCAGAGTCATGTTGTTCAACTTTAAAAAAACGTCACAATGCCAAAACTTGATAAAAAGTTCGTTGGTCCTTATAGAGTAGTCAACATTCGGAATAAGTATAAAGTTAGAGACTCCGAAGTGCTCCCTCCCCCTTTTTCCCTCATCAATTCTATGATTCACCTCATCCTTCATGCCCATGCCGACATGTCCCTCCCTATCTGAATACATTCACCTCCTCCATACTCTCTCCCTCCAATTGATACCCAATTTTTCGTCCCCTATTCTTTTTTATCTTCATCACCTTTTTTTTATATTCACTTTCAATTTTCTTCTTTTACACACCCCACCAAACATCCCCCAACCTCTGCAACTTCTCTTCAGAATCTCCCAAAAACAGTGTCATCAGCAAAAAGCAAATTTACAACTCCCCTTTATTTCCCTTTATCTTTTTCCCCAAAACCTCTTTCCAAGACCCTGCATTCCTTCTTTACAACCCCCTCTATAAAATATTGAAAAACCAGGTGACATCACATCCTTGTTTAAGGCCCACTTTTTTCGGGGAAAAAGTCCCCCTTTCCCCCTCCTACACCTCTAACCTGAGCCTCACTATCCTCATAAAACTCTTCACTTTTTCCCCAGTAACCTTCCCTATTCCATACACCTGCAACATCTGCCACATTGCCCCCTATTACCCTCCCCATATTTTTCCAAATAATAAATGCCACAAAAACATCTTTCCCTTTTCCCCAAATACTGTTCACCATTTTTTTCACTGTAAACACTTGGTCTACACCCCCCCTTTCCTAAAGACCCCTTGTTCATCTGTATCCTGCTTTTGTCTTATTCAACCCTTTCAATAATAACCTACTATACACTTTCCAGGTACACTCAACAGACTTATTCCCCTATAATTTTTGCACACTCTTTGTCCCCTTTGCCTTTATTAAAGGAACAATACACGTCTCTGCCCTCCCTAGGTCCTTCCCTCTTCCATACATTTATTAAATAATAGCACTAACCACTCCAAAACTATATCCCCACCTGTTTTTAACATTTCTATCTTTTCCCATCAATCCCAGCTGCCTTACCCCTTCATTCTAGAAACCCCTTTCCATTCCATCACCTGCAACATCTGCCACTTTTCCTCCCTATCTACCCTATCATATTTTTTTCCAAATCCATAAATGCCACAAAAACATATATATATATATATATATATATATATATATATATATATATTGTGTGTGTGTGTATACTCCCTTGTACTCACCTAATTGTGGTTGCAGGGGTCGGGACTCAGCTCCTGGCCCCCCCTCTTCGCTGTCTGCTACTGGGTCTCTGCTCTCCCTGCTCCATGAGCTTTATCATACCTTGTCTTAAACTTGTATGGGTTCCGCCTCCCTATATCTTTCTCTAGTCCATTCCACTTCCTGACTACTCTGTGGCGGGGAAAAAAATGTTTCCTGACATCCCTTTGACTCACCCCAGTCTTCGGCTTCCAGTTGTGTCCCCTTGTTCGTGTTCCCTCTGAAACAAACCTGTCACTATCTACCTTGTCAATTCCCGCAGTATTTTGTATGTCGTTATCATGTCTCCTCTGACCCTTCTTTCCTCCAGTGTTGTTAGTCCTATTTCCCTCAACCTTTCTTCATAAGACAGACCCCTGAGTTGTGGAACTAACCTTGTCGCAAAAATTTGCACTTTCTCTAGTTTCTTACGTGCTTGACCAGGTGTGGGTTCCAGACTGGGCTCATTCCTAGTATGGGCCTGACGTCACGGTATACAGTGTCTTGAACGATTCCTTGTTAAGGTAACGGAACGCTAATCTAAGGTTTGCCAGACGCCCATATGCTGCCGCAGTTATCTGGTTGATGTGTGCCTCCGGAGACGTGCTAGGCGTTATACTCACCCAAGGTCTTTCTCCTTTGCCGAGGTTTGTAGCCTTTCTCCGCCTAGCTTGTACTCTGTCAGCGGTCTTCTTTGCCCTTCTCCGATCCTCATGACTTTGCATTTGGAGGGATTGAATTCAAAGAAGCCAACTGCTAGACCAGATGTCGAGCTTGTCCTGGTCTGTTTGCAGCCCCTGCCTGGTCCTCTTCTGATGTGATTCTCCTCATTATTTTCACATCATCCGCGAATAGAGACACTTCTGAGTCTATCCCATCCGTCATGTCATTTACATAAACCAGGAATAACACTGGTCCTAGGACTGACCCCTGCGGTACACCACTCGTCACAGGCGCCCACTGTGATACCTCACCACGCACCATGACCCGTTGTTGCCTCCCTTTGAGGTATTCCTGATCCATTCCAGTGCCCTTCCTGTTATACCTGCTTGTTCTTCCAACTTCTTTACTAATCTCATGTGAGGAACTGTGTCGAAGGCCTTCCTGCAGTCCAGGAAAATGCAATCAACCCACCCTTCTCTCTCCTGCCTTACCTCTGTTACTTTATCATAGAACTCTAGGAGGTTTGTTACACAGGATTTGCCTTCCCGAATCCATGCTGTCTGGTGTTTATTATCCTGTTCCGCTCAAGGTGTTCCACCATTCTTTTCCTGATGATTTTCTAGGACTTTGCACACTATACATGTAAGTGACACCGGTCTATAGTTTAGTGCCTCTTTTCTGTCTCCTTTTTAAAAATGGGGACTACGTTGGCCTTCTTCCATACCTCAGGTAGCTGCCCAGTTTCAAGGGATGTGTTGAAAATTGTGGTAAGTGGCACACTCAGTACCTCAGCTCCTTCCCGAAGAACCCACGGGGAGATATTGTCCGGACCCATCGCCTTTGAGGTATCGAGGTCACTGAGCAACTGCTTCACTTCCTCCTCAGTTTGTGTAAGCCCTCTAGCACTTGGTACATCCCTTGTTGGTGACGAACCATGTCCTGTCTACCCAGCTGCCTTCCTTCATCCATTGTGAATACTTCCTTAAACCTCAAGTTGAGCTCCTCACATACCTCTTGATCATTACTTGTGAGTTCCCCATCTTCTCTCCTCAGCCTTATCACCTGGTCCTTGACTGTTGTCTTCCTTCTGATGTGACTGAACATCAGTTTCGGGTCGGACTTAACTTTCGATGCTATGTCGTTTTCGTACTGTTTCTGGGCCTCCTCCTACTTGTGCATACTCGTTTCTAGCTCTTCTACTAATCTCTTTGTTTACTTGGGTTCTTTGCCTTCTGTACCGTTTCCATTCTCTGATACTCTGATTCTTTGCCTCCCTGCACCTTTGGGTAAACCAGGGGCTCTTTCTGGCCTTCCCATTTAAACATTTGCCTCTGGGTATAAACCGTTCCTCTGCCTCCTTGCACTTTGCCCCTACGTATTCCATCATTTCATTTATTGTCAGTCCTTCCATTTCCTTCCCACTGGATGTCCTGCAGGAAATTCCTCAAGCCCGTGTAGTTTCCTTTTTAAAGTCTGGTTTGTCTCTATCGGTACTGTTTCCCTCTCCACCTGTAGCTCTACAATGTACTCAAAGCTAAGCACCATATGGTCACTGGCTCCCAGGGGCTCTCGTGGTTATGTCTTCAATATCTGAGCTGTTCAGGGTGAATACAAGGTCCAGTCTTGCTGGTTCATCTTCTCCCTCTCTCTGGTCGTGTCCCTGACATGTTGGTGCATCAGGTTTTCCAGTACCACGTCCATCATCTTGGCTCTCAAGTTTCTGGACCCCACGTGGTTCATGATTCTCCCAGTCGATCTCCCTGTGGTTGAAATCTTCCATGACCAGTAGCTTCGCTCTGCTCATGTGTGCTTTTCTTGCCACCTCTGCCAGGGTGTCCACCATCGCTCTGTTGTTCTCATCGTATTCTTCTCCTGGCCTCCTGCAGTTCTGTGGTGGGTTATACATCACTGCAATGATTATCTTATGCTCCCCAGACTGGATGGTACCTATTATGAATTCCCGTTCTCTACCCCCCTCCACTCCTACCATTTCCTCGAATCTCCAACGGTGCCTTACAAGCAGTACAACCCCTCCACCCCCCCTGCTCCTCCTATCTTTCCTCAGGATCTGATATCCCTGTGGGAAGATTGCATCTGTTACTGTCTCATTTAGTTTAGTTTCTGTGACCGCTATGATGTCTGGGGATGCCTCATCTATTCTTTCATTCCACTCTTCATACTTATTTGTAATTCCATCCGCATTTGTGTACCAAACCTTCAACCTTGTGTGTGTGTGTGTGTGTGCGTGTGTGTGTGTGTGTGTGTGTGTGTGTGTGTGTGTGTGTGTGTGTGTGTGTGTGGTGCGGATTAGGTAAAACTGGTCAATAAGCAAGAACTCATCTAAAATTAAGTCCTTACTAAGAATTTCTCTTATACATTTAAAGATATATTTTTGTCATTTATGTTAATGTAAAAAAATTAAATTTTGTACCAAGAGAAACTTTGAAAACCTACCTAACCTTATTACAACAAGCGCAATTTAATTTAGCCTAACCCAACTAAATATATTTTAGATACGTTAACATTAATTTAATAATAAACAAACACAATGAAATATATTTTTTTCGTTATGTTCAGAATGATTTTGGCGAAATTATTGCATACACAAATTTTCCCTTGTCTTAAATGGCAAGGTGAGCATTGCTATATAAGCCAAAATCGCAAGTTTTACCTAATCGGCACGACATATATATATATATATATATATATATATATATATATATATATATATATATATATATATATATATATATTGCTGCACTTTCTTGGGTTGGCTGACCCCACGTCTAATCAACGTCTTCTTGACAGTAAAAATAATAGAGAAAGATGACTATCGCTTGTACCCAGCCTGAACAGATCTGTCATTTCAGCAGAACCTTCAACACTGGAGAGGTGTGGGTGGTGTTGCAGTAGTCTTCAAAAACTACAAGGCTGAGGGACTGATTGCTTCGTCCATTGTGTCCTTGAATTCGTATTGATAAAGCCACTGGATGGCGAAACGTCTACAAATAAAGATACCCAGATGTTGCACATTTGTCTAATTCTTCATTATGTACAAAGCCAATGTTGTCAAGGACCTACACTTAGCTACACTTTTCGGACAGCGAGAAGACATCTTCCATACACCAGGACCTGCAACACACGGCAACGACACTGTGGCTGTGCCCTTCTCAAGACCTTCAGTTCATGTGAGGTCATTCATTCCTAGGATGACTCCAGTCCGGAACATGTTCATACAACATAACAAAACGATGAAATAAAGTCAATTTACCCAATTAAATAGCTGACCCACACCTGGCGTCAACTTTATTCTATTTCCTATTTGCATAAACCATACCACGGGTGGGGTTAGAACCCGGGATCAGAGAGTCTCAAAACTTCAGACCGTCGTGGTATGCTTTGTTTCGTGAGTCTTTTTTGTATATTCCGTAACAATAAAAAAAAGGCTTTCAAATGAGGTGATGTAGGTAACAGCTCTGAGCTTGTAAATAAAGTTTAAAACTTTTAACCTAAACCTTGAGAGAGAGAGAGAGAGAGAGAGAGAGAGAGAGAGAGAGAGAGAGAGAGAAGAGAGAGAAAGAGAAGGGAGAGAGGGAGAAAGGAAGTAGGAGGAGAGAGAAAGAAGGAGAGGAGAAAAGGGAGTGAGGGGGGAATTAGGAGGGAGGAAGGGAGGGGAGTAGGGGAGAGGGAGGTATGGAAGGGAAGGAGGGTGTTAGGGAGGGAGGGAGGGATTAGGGAGGAAGGGAAGGAAGTCAACATAAAAGGTAATATGCACTTACTGCAAAATATCCTCATTACCCTGACAGGAAAAATATGTGAACTACGCAAAGAAGAGAGGAGAAAAAAAGTGAAAGAGGAGAAGGAAGAAGAAGAAGAAGAAAAGAAGAAGAAAGAAGAAGAAAAAGAAGAAGAAGAAGAAGAAGAAGAAGAAGAAGAAGAGAAGAAGAAGAAGAAGAAGAAGAAGAAGAAGAAGAAGAAGAAGAAGAAGAAGAAGAAGAAGAAGAAGAAGAAGAAGAAGAAGAAGAGAAAAAATAAGAAAAAGAAGAAAAAAGAGGAGGGGATTATGTTGTAGGAAATGTAGAAGACGGAGTAGGAGAGAGGAGGAGGAAAATAGATAAGTAAGAGGAGAAGCAGCATGGGGAGGATAAGGAGGAAGAAAAAAGAAGAAAGAGGAGGAGAGAGAATGGAGTAAAGGAAGTAGAGAGGAATGGAAGCAGAATAGGGTGACTTTCATAGCAAAAAAAAAAATTGCGGAAAATAACGAATAAAAGAAACGAAGATGAAGAGAAGAGGAGAGAGAATAGATAACATTCCATGCCAGTAAGAGACTCTGAGGCTGAAGATCTGTTATCTATGTTAATAGGCCTAAGTGATTAAAAATGTAAATTCAAAAGTGGAAGTGAAATTCAATATACAAGTAATATGTTAAGTATAAAGGCAGTAGAAATAAACTCCTGCTAATACTTTTTATATTTTCTAACATTGTTAAAAAATAAATTTTAGTTACCTGAGGTCAAAGAAGGTTATGGTGCTTACCTGTTTTGCATCTGAGTGTATTGAAAAATGGCATAAAATACCACAGGAGTTGGGTATCTTCTTGAAACGTTTCGCCCACGCTGTAGTCTTTATCCTGCTGCCCACAATACATCCTTGTATTAATATTGGTAGAATTGCCGACAATATGTTAAGTAAAAGGACACAAATGCAACTAATGTGACATTTTATTGTGGCAACATTTCGCTCTTCATGAGCTTTGTCAAGCTGTTACGCCGTAAAGGCTTGACAAAGCTCCTGGAGAGCGAAACGTTGCCACAATAAAATGCCACATTAGTTGCATTTGTGTCCTTTTACTAAAATACATCCTTCTCTGTATTTGACTGATGAAACCTACCGTGTAGGCAAAACGCTTAAAAATAAAAGATAACCAACTGTCTTACTCATCATCTGAATGTTCTGTATAATATTTCTAGAGTGTTATATATATATATATATATATATATATATATATATATATGTCGTGCCGATTAGGTAAAACTTGCGATTTTGGCTTAAATAGCAACGCTCACCTTGCCATATAAGACAAGTGAAAATTTGTGTATGCAATAATTTCGCCAAAATCATTCTGAACATAACGAAAAAAATATATTTCAGTGTGTTTGTTTATTATTAAATTAATGTTAACGTATCTAAAATATATTTAGTTGGGTTAGGCTAAATTAAATTGCGCTTGTTGTAATAAGGTTAGGTAGGTTTTCAAAGTTTCTCTTGGTACAAAATTATAAATTCTTACATTAACATAAATGAAAAAAATATATCTTTAAACGTATAAGAGAAAATTTTAGAAAGGACTAAATTTTAGATGAGTTCTTGCTAATTGACCAGTTTTACCTAATCGGCAGACTATATATATATATATATATATATATATATATATATATATATATATATATATATATATATATATATATATATATATATATGTCGTGCCGATTAGGTAAAACTTGCGATTTTGGCTTAAATAGCAACACTCTTCGTGCCATATAAGACAAGCGAAAATTTGTGTATGCAATAATTTCGCAAAAATCATTCTGAACCTAACGAAAAAAAAATATTTCATTGTGTTTGTTTATAATTAATTTAATGTTAACATATCTAAAATATATTTAGTTGGGTTAAGCTAAATTAAATTGCGCTTGTTATAATAAGGTTAGGTAGGTTTTCAAAGTTTCTCTTGGTACAAAATTATAAATTTTTACATTAACATAAATGAAAAAAATATATCTTTAAACGTATAAGAGAAATTCTTAGAAAGGACTTAATTTTAGATGAGTTCTTGCTAATTGACCAGTTTTACTTAATCGGCACGACATATATATATATATATATATATATATATGTCGTGCCGATTAGGTAAAACTTGCGATTTTGGCTTAAATAGCAACGCTCACCTTGCCATATAAGACAAGCGAAAATTTGTGTATGCAATAATTTCGCAAAAATCTTTCTGAACCTAACGAAAAAAATATAGTTCACTGTGTTTGTTTATTATTAAATTAATGTTAACGTATCTAAAATATATTTAGTTGGGTTAGGCTAAATTAAATTGCGCTTGTTGTAATAAGGTTAGGTAGGTTTTCAAAGTTTCTCTTGGTACAAAATTATAAATTCTTACATTAACATAAATGAAAAAATATGTCTGTAAACGTATAAGAGAAAATTTTAGAAAGGACTTAATTTTAGATGAGTTCTTGCTAATTGACCAGTTTTACCTAATCGGCACGACATATATATATATATATATATATATATATATATATATATATATATATATATATATATATATATATATATATATATATATATATATATATATATATGTCGTGCCGATTAGGTAAAACTTGCGATTTTGGCTTAAATAGCAACGCTCATCTTGCCATATAAGACAAGCGAAAATTTGTGTATGCAATAATTTCGCCAAAATTATTCTGAACCTAACGAAAAAAAATATATTTCATTGTGTTTGTTTATTATTAAATTAATGTTAACGTATCTAAAATATATTTAGTTGGGTTAGGCTAAATTAAATTGCGCTTGTTGTAATAAGGTTAGGTAGGTTTTCAAAGTTTCTCCTGGTACAAAATATAATTTTTTTACATTAACATAAATGACAAAAATATATCTTTAAACGTATAAGAGAAATTCTTAGAAAGGACTTAATTTTAGATGAGTTCTTGCTAATTGACCAGTTTTACCTAATCCGCACGACACACACACACACACACACACACACACACACACACACACACACACACACACACACACACACACACACACACACATATATATATATATATATATATATATATGTATATATATATATATGTTTTTGTGGCATTTATGGATTTGGAAAAGGCGTATGATAGGGTAGATAGGGAGGCAATGTGGCAGATGTTGCAGGTGTATGGAATAGGAGGAAGGTTACTAGAATGAAAGGGGGTAAGGCAGCTGGGATTGATGGGATAAAGATAGAAATGTTAAAAGCAGGTGGGGATATAGTTTTGGAGTGGTTAGTGCTATTATTTAATAAATGTATGGAAGAGGGTAAGGTACCTAGGGAGTGGCAGAGAGCGTGTATTGTTCCTTTATATAAAGGCAAAGGGGACAAAAGAGAGTGCAAAAATTATAGGGGAATAAGTCTGTTGAGTGTACCTGGTAAAGTGTATGGTAGAGTTATTATTGAAAGAATTAAGAATAAGACAGAAAGCAGGATAGCAGATGAACAAGGGGTCTTTAGGAAAGGTAGGGGGTGTGTAGACCAAGTGTTTACAGTGAAACATATAGGTGAACAGTATTTGGATAAGGGTAAAGATGTTTTTGTGGCATTTATGGATTTGGAAAAGGCGTATGATAGGGTAGATAGGGGGGCAATGTGGCAGATGTTGCAGGTGTATGGAATAGGAGGAAGGTTACTGAAAACAGTGAAGAGTTTTTATGAGGATAGTGAGGCTCAGGTTAGAGTGTGTAGGAGGGAAGGGGACTATTTCCCAGTAAAAGTGGGCCTTAGACAAGGATGTGTGATGTCACCGTGGTTGTTCAATATATTTATAGATGGGGTTGTAAGAGAAGTGAATGCGAGGGTCTTGGCAAGAGGTGTTGGGCTAAAA
>WNWK01059755.1:0-10110 GCA_009830355.1 Cherax destructor | reverse complement strand
CACCAGCAGGTATCACTAGACTATGTGTCAGTACACTAGCAGTGTATCACTCAGACTATGTGTTAGTACACAGCAGTGTATACACTAGACTATGTGTCAGGTACACTAGCAGTGTATCACTAGACTATGTGTATGGTACACTAAGCAGTGTATCACTAGACTATGTGACACAGGTCTAGTGTGTACACTAGCAGTGATCACTAGACTATGTGTCAGGTAACACAGCAGTGTATCACTAGACTATGTGTTATGTACACTAGCAGTGATCACTCTAGACTATGTGTAGTACACAGCAGTGTACAAGACATGTGTCAGTACACAGAGTGTATACAGACTATGTGTCAGTACACTAGCATTGTATCACTAGACTATGTGTCAGGTACACAAGCAGTGTATTACTAGACTATGTGTCAGGTCCACTAGCAGTGTATCACTCAGACTATGTGTCAGGACACTAGCAGTGTATCACTAGACTATGTGTCAGGTACACTAGCAGTGTATCACTAGACTATGTTTTATGTACACTAGCAGTGTATCACTAGACTATGTGTCAGGTACACTAGCAGTGTATCACTAGACTATGTGTTAGTACACTAGCAGTGTATCACTAGACTATGTGTCAGGTACACTAGCAGTGTATCACTAGACTATGTGTCAGGTACACAAGCAGTGTATCACTAGACTATGTGTTATGTACACTAGCAGTGTATCACTAGACTATGTGTCAGGTACACTAGCAGTGTATCACTAGACTATGTGTTATGTACACTAGCAGTGTATCACTAGACTAGACTATGTGTTATGTACACTAGCAGTGTGTCACTAGACTATGTGTCAGGTACACAAGCAGTGTATCACTAGACTATGTGTTATGTACACTAGCAGTGTATCACTAGACTATGTGTCAGGTACACTAGCAGTGTATCACTAGACTATGTGTCAGGTACACAAGCAGTGTATCACTAGACTATGTGTTATGTACACTAGCAGTGTATCACTAGACTATGTGTCAGGTACACTAGCAGTGTATCACTAGACTATGTGTTATGTACACTAGCAGTGTATCACTAGACTAGACTATGTGTTATGTACACTAGCAGTGTATCACTAGACTATGTGTCATGTACACTAGCAGTGTATCACTAGACTATGTGTCAGGTACACTAGCAGTGTATCACTAGACTATGTGTCAGTTACACTAGCAGTGTATCACTAGACTATGTGTCAGGTACACTAGCAGTATATCACTAGACTAGACTATGTGTTATGTACACTAGCAGTGTATCACTAGACTAGACTATGTGTTATGTACACTAGCAGTGTATCACTAGACTATGTGTTATGTACACTAGAAGTGTATCACTTGACTATGTGTCAGTTACACTAGCAGTGTATCACTAGACTATGTGTTATGTACACTAGCAGTGTATCACTAGACTATGTGTCAGGTACACTAGCAGTGTATCGATAGACTATGTGTTATGTACACTAGCAGTGTATCACTAGACTAGACTATGTGTTATGTACACTAGCAGTGTATCACTAGACTAGACTATGTGTTATGTACACTAGCAGTGTATCACTAGACTATGTGTTATGTACACTAGAAGTGTATCACTTGACTATGTGTCAGTTACACTAGCAGTGTATCACTAGACTATGTGTCAGGTACACTAGCAGTGTATCACTAGACTATGTGTCAGGTACACTAGCAGTGTATCACTAGACTATGTGTCAGGTACACAAGCAGTGTATCACTAGACTATGTGTTATGTACACTAGCAGTGTATCACTAGTCTATGTGTCAGGTACACTAGCAGTGTATCACTAGACTATGTGTCAGGTACACTAGCAGTGTATCACTAGACTATGTTTTATGTACACTAGCAGTTTATCACTAGACTAGACTATGTGTTATGTACACTAGCAGTGTGTCACTAGACTATGTGTCAGGTACACAAGCAGTGTATCACTAGACTATGTGTTATGTACACTAGCAGTGTATCACTAGACTATGTGTCAGGTACACTAGCAGTGTATCGATAGACTATGTGTTATGTACACTAGCAGTGTATCACTAGACTATGTGTTATGTACACTAGCAAAAACTATTCTCAAGCACTCAATATACATCAACATTGTCATACAACATTATCACTACACAATATCAATATACATCAACATCCCTACACATTAACATTATTATACAACACTATCACTAAACAATACCAATATATGACATCACTACACATCAAGAACAACATCACTGCACATCAAGAACACCATCACTGTACATCAAGAACAACATCACTACACAACAACACCATCACTACACATCAAAAACACCATCACTACACATCAACAACACCATCACTACACATCAACAACACCATCACTACACATCAACAGCACCATCACTACACATCAACAACACCATCACTACACATCAACAACACCATCACTACACATTAACAACACCATCACTACACATCAACAACACCATCACTACACATCAACAACAACACATCACTGCTACACAAGAATTATAACTGCACGTCAACAACACCATCACTACACATCAACAACTACCATCACTACACATCAACAACAATCACTAACATCAAGAACACCATCACTACACATCAACAACACATCACTACACATCAACAACACATCACTACACATCAACAACACCATCACTACACATCAAGAACATTCATCACTACACATCAAGAACACATCACTACACATCAAGAACACATCACTACACATCACAACACCATCACTACACATCAAACACCATCACAACACAATAACAACATCATCACTACACATAAACAACACATCACTACATATCAACAACACCATCACTACACATAAACAAACATCACTACACATCAACAACACATCACATACTACTTTCAACAACACATCACTACAATCAACAACACCATCACTACACATCAAACAATACCATCACTACATATCAACAACACATCATACACATCAACAAACCATCACTACACATCAACAAACATACATCACACAACACATCATACAATAACCATCATACTACTAATCAACAACAATTATCACTACACATCAACAACACTATCACTACACTATCAACTACCATCACTACACATCAACAATACCATCACTACACATATCAACAACCATCACTACACATCAAACAACACATCACTACAATCAACAATACTATCACTACACATAACAACACCATCACTACACATCAACATCATCACTACACATCAACAACAATCATACAATCAACAAACATCACTACACATCAACAACACCATCACTACACATCAACAACACCATACTACACATCAAACACATCACACACACATACATCATCACATCAACAATCAACTTACTACACATCACACATCAACAACACCATACTACATCAACAACATTATCACTACACATCAACAACACATCACTACACATCAACAAAATACTACACATCAACAACACTCACTACACATCAACAACACCATCACTACACATCAACAACACTATCACTCACATCAAATACCACACTACACATCAACAACCATCACTACACATCAAAACACATCACTACATCAACACATCATCACTATCACATCACACATACAACATCACTACACAACAACACTTACACAAAACTCTACTACACAACATCTATCACTATACAATCAAACACATACTACATCAACAACAATCACTACATCAACAACACTTACACAACAATACACAACTACATGCATCACTACATCAACAACACTTCACTACAATCAACAACAATCACTACACAAACAACTATCACTACAATCACAACACACACTTTCACACATAACATATACAAACAACTTACACTACACATAACAACACATCATCACTACACAACACCTCACTACACATACAACTCAATCACATCACACCACTAACAAACACCATACTACACATCAAACACATCACTACATCAACAATCACCTCACTACAATCAACAACACTCACTACACAAACCAATATACATACTATATAAACACCATCACTACAAACACTTCACAACAAACATCACTACACATCAACAACACTCACTACACAAACACATCACTACAACAACACCATCACTACAATCAACAACATTCACTACACAACAACACATCACTACACATCAACAACCATCACTACAATCAACAACATACCATCACTACAATCAACAACATCACTACATCAACAACACATCATACAATCAACAACACTATCACTACAATCAACACATATCACACAACAAATAACCATCACTACACATCAACAACACCATATACACATCAACAACACCATATACACATCAACAACAATCACTATCACAAACATAACAACAAACTATCACTACACAACAAACATCACTACACACAACAACATCACTACAATCAACACTAATCACTACATCAAACAAAACATTACTACACATCAACAAACATCACTACACACAAAACACTATCACTACACATCATATCACACATACAACACATCACTACATCAACACGTCACTACAATCAACACCATCCTACACATAAAACACATCACATACAACACTACTACATCACCACATCATTACTACACAAACATATCACTAACACACAAATTCACTAAAACAACACATCACTACAATCACAACACTCACTACACAAACACTATCACTACACATATCAACAACCTACACAACAACACCATCACTACAACAACAACTACATCACATACACATAAAAACATACTTACACACAACACCATCACTACACATCAACACTCACTACACAACAACACATCACTAACATCAACAAACTATCACTACACAACAACTACCATCACTACACAACACACAAATAACATAACACATCACTACATCAAAACACATACACATCAACACATCACTACATCAACAAACATCATCACATAACACATACACACAACAACATACACTACACAACAACATTATCACTACATCAAACACATCACTACACACAACAATCACCTCACACATCAACAACACTCACTAACATCAACAACACATCCTACACATCACAACAACACATCACACATACAACACCTCACTACACAAACACCCTCACTACAAACAACATGTCACTACACAACACCTCACTACAAACATCACTACACAACTCACTACACCTCACTACACAAAACACCTCACTACAAAACATCACTACACAACACCCTCACTACACAACATCACTACATAACAACACTGTCACTACATCATTCATCATCACACGTAGTCTTCCTCTTCTTGACAACTCATCCACAAGAAATATTCATCACTTCTTTTCACTATCGTAGTCACATGACTAATATTCAATAATTCTAACTTGACTATATTACTGTTTGACTGACTACTGAGAATATATCCCGGGGTTTTTCTTAGTAAATCCTAATATTCAGTATTTAGGAGAAGTCATATCCTAATCTGACTAGCTGGACTATATTTATATATCTTGAGAGTCAAGCAGTGTAAATCGACTATATTTTCTCTGCATAGTATCTATTTGGGAGAAGTCATATCCTAGTCTGACTCATAGAGCTATATGTTTATGTCTGGCAAGTCAATCATAATGGATAAATTCAGCGTGAATGTGACCACAGGCCGTGGACTGAAGAGATGTCTTTCCCAGTCTTACTTGGACGATACGTTGGAGGTCTACGCTAAAGTAAAAGTTGCTAAAACTGACAATAGCAACTTGTGTGATCAATGTACTATCTGTGTCACCAGCAGTGACAGGATCTCCATTGAAACTAGTGGAACCAACAGCAGCCTGTGTCTTATCATTTGCAGCAGCAAAAGCAGCAGTTCCTCAACCAGCAGCAATAGTAGTACATCGACCAACAGCAGTATAAGTGATATAGATGAAATTTTTGTTCCTGGTGTACCTGTGGATGTAGCCATGGATCAGCCTATCAACCTGCCAATAGTACCATGGGATAGGATTACTATAACTGGAGACCTTGGTGAAGGTCTCTATGGTAAGACACAAAAAGGATTACTGAAGGGAGAGGATGGCTCCACCATTACAGTTGCAGTCAAAATATTTCATAGCAGAACATTTGACTGCAATGAAGCTCAACTACTTCACGAGGCAGATGGCGCCGGTGGTGCCCCAAGACTATACGGAGTCACTGACAGTGATCCTCAATCTATTGTTATGGAGTATATACAAGGCATAACACTAAATCAGTTTTTAAAAGCAAATACTCGTGAAGAGGGTTTGAAGGCATATAGTGCCGCTGCTGCTGCACTCGCCAACTTCCACGATTCAGGTTTTGCACACATGGATCTGCACACCGATAACATCATCGTGGATAATATAAATAATGGCCAGTTACAGTGTCGCTTGATTGATCTTGGTTTGTCTAAAAGGCTTACTAAAGATTTTGACCATAACCTTACTCATACATTAAAGGATCTACAAAACCTTAAACTAATAAACTTATTAATATCTGAGATGAAAAATTGAAAACAAAATTAACATTGACATATATCTCTTGATAATATTCTTAAAAGAATTAATAACAAAGAAGGTAATGTCCTGCAGAATTCATTTGTCCTTTTGTATGTAATTAAGTATTCTAGAAGGAAGATCTTTAACTAATTTTATTTTCATTGAACATTTCATATATATTTACTGGTTATTATATTTGCCTGTATTAAAAATAAAGTCAGTCAAAGAGTGAATGTCTGGGGAAAATTATGACCTGATGAGAGAAGCGAAACTTCACCATGCAGAACGCCTACAGAAATATGAAGTCACAACAAGATGCCTGTAATGGAGACAATTATTGCTCATCATCGTGACTGTGAGACAACATCCAGCACTGATGTGAGATAGTCAGAAACACTCAACAATGACTACTGTATATTGTATAGTGCAACAGTGACCATGCAGCCCATTCCTTCACATGTTTATTTAAAATAATTTTGTTTTAATAAAAATTTTAAAAAAGCTAAGAGCACTCATAGTCTGGTATTTGTAACTATAATCTACAAAAGTAGAGTGAACCTGTAGGACACCCAAGACTACAAAGCTAGATGACCTGAACCACCACAGAATTGGTAGAGTGATACTGAGGATTTGTAGTGGTATACTTATGTGATACTTGTAGTGATGATACTTAGTGTGGTACTTGTAGAGATAATATTGACTGAGAGATACTTGAGTGTGTACTTGTAGTGTGATATTGTAGTGGTGATACTTGTAAGTATCTGTATTGTACTTGTAGGTACTTGTAGTGGTGATAATTAGTGGTGATACTTGTAATGGTGATGCTTGTAGTAGTGATACTTGTAGTGTATAATTGTAGTGATACTTGTAGTGGAGATACTTGTAGTTGGGGTACTTGTAATAGTGATACATGTAGTGGTGATGCTTGTAGTGGTGATACCTGTAGTGGTGATACTTGTAGTTGTGGTATGTCTAATGGTGATATTTGAAATTGTGGTATTTGTAGTTGAGGTACTTGTAGTGGTGATACTTGTAGTGATGCTTAAAGTGGTGATACTTGTATTGGTGATATTTGTAGTGGTAATACTTGTAGTGGTGATGCTTGTAGTGTGGTACTTGTTGTGGTGATACATGTAGTTATGGTACTTGTAGTTGTGATACTTGTAGTGGTGATACTTGCAGTGGTGATACTTGTAGTGGTGATGCTTGTAGTTGTGGTACTTATAGTTGTGATACTTGCAGTTGTGATATTTGTAGTTATAGTACTTGTAGTTGTGATACTGGTAGTGGTGATACTTGTAGTAGTGATACTTGTAGTGGTGATGCTTGTAGTGGTGAATAAGTCTTGTAGTGGGAATAAGTCTCTTGAGTATACAGGTAAAGTGTATGGTAGAGTTATATTGAGTGAATTAAAGTAAGATGGAGAGCAGAATAGCAGATGAACAAGGGGCTTTAGGAAGGTAGGGGTGTGTAGACCAAGTGTTTACAGTGAAACATATAGGTGAACAGTATTTAGATAAGGGTAAAGAGGTTTTTTGTGGTATTTATGGATTTGAAAAGCATATGATAGGTGATAGAGGAGTCAGATGTGGTGATATAATAGGAGGTAGGTTACTGAAAGCAATGAAGAGCTGAAATATTTGTAATACTATCCTACCTGTTGGAATATTAGTAATAATATCCTACCTGATGGAATATAGTAATAATATCCTCCATGGTGGAATATTAGTAATACTATCCTCCTTGTGAATATTAGTATGCTATTCTCCCTGGTGAAATATTTGTAATACTATCATCCTGGTGAAATATTAGAATATATCTTCCTGGTGGAATAATAGTAATACTATCCTCCCTCGTGAAATATTAGAAATACTATCCTCCCTCGTGGAATATTAGTTATACAATCCTCACTGGTGGAATATTAGTAATACAATCCTAGCTGGTGGGATATTAGTAATAATAACCTCCCTGGTGGAATATTAGAAATACTAACCTCCATAGTGGAATATTAGTAATACTATCCTCCCTAGGGGAATATTAGTAATACTACCCTCCCTGGTGGAATTTTAGTAATACTATCATCCTTTCTGGAATATTAGTAATACTATCCTCCCTGGTGGAATATTAGTAATTCTATCCTCCCTAGTGGATATTAGTAATACTATCCTCCCTGCAAGAATATTGTAATATATCCTCCTCATGGAATATTAGTAATACTATCCTCACTAGGGGATATTAGTAATACTATCCTCCCTGGAGGAATATTAGTAATACTATCCTCCTGGTGGAATACTAGTAATACTATCCTCCCTGGTGGAATATTAGTAATACTATCCTCCCTGGTGGAATATTAGTAATACTATTATCCCTGGAAGAATATTAGTAATACTATCCCCTATGGCGGAATATTAGTAACACTATCCTCCCTGGCGGAATATTAGTAATAATATCCTCCCTTGAGGAATATTAGTACTAGTATCTTCCCTTTGGAATATTAGTAATACTATCCTCCCCCGTGGAAAATTAGTAATACTATCCTCCATGACGGGATATAAGTAATACTATCCTCTCTGGTGGAATATTAGTAATACTTTCCTTACAATTGGAACATTATTAATACTATCCTCCCTGGAGTAATATTAGAAATATTATTTTCCCTGGTGGTATGTTAGTAATACTATCCTCCCTGGTGGGATGTTAGTAATACTCTCCTCCCTTGTGGTATTTTGATAATACTATCCTCCCTTTTGTAATATTAGTAATACTATCCTCACTGGTGCGATATTAGTAATACTATCCTCACTTGTGGGATACTGGTAATACTATCCTCCCTTGAGGAATATTAGTAATACTATGCTCTCTTGTGGAATATTAGTAATACTATCTTTCCTGATGGAATATTAGCAATACTATTCTCTCGTGGAATATTAGTAATACTATATTTCCTGGTGGAATATTAGTAACACTATCCTCACTTGTGGGATACTGGTAATACTATCCTCCCTTGAGGAATATTAGTAATACTATGCTCTCTTGTGGAATATTAGTAATACTATCTTTCCTGATGGAATATTAGCAATACTATTCTCTCGTGGAATATTAGTAATACTGTATTTCCTGGTGGAATATTAGTAATACTATCCTCCATGGTGGCATGTTAGTAATACTTTCCTCACAATTGGAATATTAATAATACTATCCTCCCTGAAGGAATATTAGAAATACTATCCTCTCTTGTTGTATATTAGTAATACTATCGTCCCTTTTAGAATAATAGAAATACTATATTTCCTGGTGGAATATTAGTAATACTATCCTCCATGGTGGCATGTTAGTAATACTATCCTCCCTAGTGGGATGTTAGTAATACTATCCTCCCTGGTAGAATATTAAAAATACTATCCTCCCTGGTGGTATATTGGTAATGCTATCCTCCCTTGTGGAATATTAGAAATACTGTCCTCAATGGTGAAATATTAGAAATACTATCCTGAATGGTGGAATATTAGTAATACTATCCTCCATGGTGGGATGTTAGTAATACTATCTTCCCTGATGGGATGTCTGTAATACTATC
>WNWK01059754.1:0-10111 GCA_009830355.1 Cherax destructor | reverse complement strand
TGTTAAATCGTGAGTTCCCATGAAAAGTTAGGTTCCCTAAGTCACGAAACTAACCCCACTTCTTTTTCTCATTCCTGATATAAAAGTGACATAAATCATAGCACTGCATCACCCTTTTACAGACAAACTAGAATATGAGGGAAGGGGGGGATCCACAGAAGAAAGAAAAGCGAGCCTCTGTGATGAGAACAAATTTCAGTTACTACGTCACCCAAGACAATATTTGAGTACAAGACAAGCTCAAACCACTCCATAGAGAGTAAGTCGTAGAGAGCCTTGTAAGGAAATGTCAGATCTCATGTTCGGAACAAAAAATTTTATTATTGAAACTGCAAGAAATGATAGGTTGGGTAACTAAAACCTTCAATGAAAGAATTGCTAAGCCACTGATGATACTTTTTGGTCACCCCCCAAGGTTGAAATACTGTTATGTACAATGGTCCCCTTTGGGGGGAAATTGTTGAGCGGGAGAAAAAACCCCACAGCTCATATAAACTCGGTCACGCATCAAATTTATGGGAGAATTTAAATCCTTAGAACTGTACTTTTTCCCAGGAGACATAAACAGTTTCCCAATTTTTATGTAAAAAAAAGCTTCACAGGTAATGTCACCAATTATAAACACTATTCAATAAATCCATTGAAGCCTCTACCTTTCCATCAATTTCAAAATAGCTAGGGTCACCCGATCCACAAAGGGGATCAAACAGACCTGAATAATTATAGACCAATTTCTAATTTACCATTGCTTTCTAAAATTTCAAAAAATTAATTATAAACAAATAAATTTCCCTACCGTCTCACACAATGTATTCAACCCGTCAATTTGGATTCAGGACAAACAAGGCAAAACGATGCTATTATGCACATTTTGGGAGAATATATACAGCACTTGAAAAAAAGAACCCACGGGGAATCTTCATTACTACGCAAAGCTTTTGATACACACCAGATTTTGTCACAAAATTAGCAACTATGGTATAAGGGGCACCCACTCAACTACCTAAAGCATACTCCCCAAAAGAAAATACAACAAATGGGGAACTCTTCCACACAACAAAAAAGCGAGTTCAAGGAAGTGTCCTGGGCCCATCCTTTTCCCTCTTTTAAATAAATGACCTACCGAATGCATCAAAACTACTCAAACCCATTTTATTTGCAGATGACACAACAAGTCTTCTCTCACCCAAATCCATTATACGGGCCCAAAACCTTTTAATGCCGAATTACAGAAAATATCAACAGGATGACGACAACAAGTTTACCTCAATACTGACAAGACCATTATAAGTTTGGAAACAGAGCCACAAATGTTCCACTTAAATAACGCTAAAGGGTCCCCATCACAAGACTCACAGGGGGAAAATTTCCCTAGGAATCCACCTTGACAGTACCCTTTAAAACCCAAACACATATACAACAAATTTCCAAAAAAAATCTAAGACAGTAGATATTATAAAAGATACGCTATTATGTACCTCAATCAGCCTTTTGCACTATATTTCACTTATTACCCGTATCTCACCTATGGAATCGGGCATGGGGATCAAAACGTTAAATCACCTTAGACCACTCATAACACAACAAAAGGCCGCAGTCAGAATGATAACAAACCCCCCTAGGGCAGCATACCCAACAATATTCAAAAGTCCAAACTACCACCAAAGAACATTCATACTTTCTCTTTTTGCCTACTTTATATAAAAAATTTACACTCTAATATAAACCTCTGCTCAAAATTCTCCCCACCCTTTTAAAAGGACCCATGACCACAAACAAGACACAGATCATTTTTTATATACCCTGTGTTCATATCAACTTGAAAAAATTTATGCCATAAAAGGGGCCCCCGAATCTGGAATTTAACCAGTAAATATTAAGATAATCTTGTCGAAAATCATTTTAAGACTCAACTAAAACCACCTACTCAAAAACTTGATCATACTATAAACTACTTTGAAAATGTCATTATTATTTCCCATACGATAATCTCAATTTTTAATAATATGTTACTATTATGTTACCCCTACCATATTATAAGTTAATGTCAAAAAAGTCAAGTTATTTTTTTAAGATAATCTCAATTCCATATTATCATTCAAGAATCTTAACACCTGTAACAATCTAATATCATTATATAATAATTTTAAAAAGTATAATTTCATCATTTTGTAATTTTGAAAAAATTTTTCTAGAATAAATCAATAAATTTCTCTAATATTAAGTACATAGTCTTTAAGGACTAGAATAAACTGCCCCCAATGCCTTGGCATGTCAGTGCCTCCTTGCACTCAATTTACTTTTAAATACCGATATCTATGTAATCTGCAATCTGCAATGAAAAAAAATTTGTTTGTTTGTTTGTTTAGAACGGGGGGAGAAGATATATCATCATCTACACCTTGAAATTACTGGGTGAAATAACCAAATAACTTTATATGAACACAGGTTGGGAGATTGCAGGATCTTTGGGAACAAAGGGCTAGAACTCCACTCCTTTTCTTGGTACTTTTCTCCTGCTCACCTTCGTCACTCAAGACTTTATCGGACGTGTTCGCCCTCTCCCGACCTGTAATATATTCTTAGTCTTGATGTTGAGTCCCTCTTCACTAATGTTCCTCTTCATGATGTTCTTAATTTTCTCGAGTGAAGGCCAATGAATAGTTACTTCATCACCTATACTCAGTGATGTCTTGATCTTATTCGCTTTTGTGTGACTCAAGCTTTTTTTACATCCAAAGTAAAATTTATTCTCAAGCCTTCGGTGTCGCTATGGGCTCTCCTCTATCCCCTGTTATTGCTAACCTTTATATGGAACACTTCGAAAATGTTCTTCTCCTACTATTGGTGTGTGCTCTTCCCTCTGAACCTGTTATGTAGATGACATCCTCTGTCAAGAAAAGTGTTCTTTTCTTTCTCTTCCACGTGCCTTGGCATTAGAGATCCTCAGTTCTTTGATTCAGAAATTTCTCCTCTTCGCAATTCGATCTCTTGTCTTGATTTCCCTCCGCTTTCATAAACTCTGCCTTCTCAGGTGCTAAACTGACTTTTTTATTTCTCCCAAACTCTTGTGAAATCTCTATTCTCTGACTCCTATACTTCGTCTCTCTAATCCTAACATCTCTCTCCGTTCCTTACTTTTCGCCACACTAACACTCTTCGTAGTATTTTAGTTCGTACCTCTCCTACGGTTAATTATGCCTCTGGAGTGTACTCTATTTCATGCTCCTCTGGTCCTCTTCATAACTTTGGAGAAATTGGCCGTTCTCTTTCTGACAGACTTAAGGCGCACAAAAGTAGTGTTAGACTTGCCTACACCAATAATACTTTTCAGTCATGTTAGAAATCACACTCACCTTATTGACTGGTCCACTGATAAAACGTCATCCTTCTAACCTTCGCAGTCGCCGTCTTGTTGAAGCATCCTCATACTCAATTTTCCTAATATGAATCTTAGTCCTGGCTTCGTCTCCGTAGACGCCTTTCTTACCATTGTATTGTCAAATGCTTCAGACTTTAGAACACTCGTGACTTGACCTGATGTTTCCTTCTAATTTCCTACCTCTTCTCCTTTCCTATATTATCTTTGTCTTCATTTCTTCTGCCTTAGTGTCTTCTGTTCTCCAGTTTCCCCTTCTCTTTGTTTTTGGTCCTTCCTCATGTGGATCATTAGCTCTCCTGCTGTGCTCCTTTGTCTTGTCCTTTGACTTATCCCACTTCTACTACTCTGATTACCACTCCATTACATGACTACTACTACCACTAATACTACTGCCCCTGTTTTCCTCCCTTCACTCTCCTATCTGTTTCTTGTGCCACAAAACTACTTCCCTACTTTCTACTACCATTACTATTTCTGCTACTTCCACTATCAGCATTACCACTAGCACTACTATACCTCTTCATCCTCTCTTTGTCCCGTCCCTGTCCCTTGCTTATATATGATCCCTCACTCTCCTGTGTTAGTATGAGTTGTAAATGGTCAAAGTCGGACCGACACGTCGTCATAAGGTTCTCTTATGTCGAGTTAATGAAAAGCAAGAGAACGACGAGTCACTGAGAGGGAACATAATTAGTATTAAGAAACCATGACTTTTTACAGGCCTCCTTTGAATAAAAGGTGATTACCTAAAACTTTTTGCTGTCATTAGAAGGAACTGGACAGATTCCCAAAACAGCTCCTGATCATGCGGATTATGGTGCATACTTTGGACTCAGTGGCGGGCACCATTAGCTTGAAATATCAAGCCAAAAACCCAGGTCTAGTCTGGGACCGAGCAGCGGGGTCGGTGTCCTCCGGCAGCTACTCCGGCTAAACTCCACTCTAAATCACCCTGCATGACATCTGGTCCCGGGAAGAACAGCTAGCCAAAACCCCTCTGGGATGAGTCAACCATCTAAGAACATGCTGCTTAAGTCTCCCAGTTCAGACTAACGAATTTCAGCATACTGTATGTCCTCCATCCTGAGTGATGGAATATGAGAGAGATATATAGGTAGCTTTTGTTCCATTGTATAATTATTATATTAAATATGGTAGCAGCACACTGCCGATGTATCCCATTTCGTTAAAAAACATGGAATGAGAAGGCTGTAGCAGCTACTTAAGTAGAGTTAGATATGAGGAGGAAAGGAGGAGTCCTCCCAGGAGGACCAAAAACCACCAATGTCTCGCACCTCCACTTAGTAAACAACATAAAGAAAGTTTTTCTGTAAGTGTTGTTATTTTGTATACCAACAGTGTTTTCATTATTCATTACTTCCCGAAAACTCTCACAATTTGTGTCGCAAGGGAATCGAACCCTCGAAGAGCCTGCCAAATTTTTCGAGACGTCCTAGTCCATTGACCAATTAATGTTCAATATCAGGTCCAGTACCAATGGACATGTTACTCCTGATGAGGACATATGTGGCTGTAAGCTACAGGACTAATTTCATTCTTCTCCTTCCAGTTGTAGTATTCTTATTTGCTTAAAACTAATTCTTAGAGGATTAATATAAAATATATATATATATATATATATATATATATATATATATATATATATATATATATATATATATATATATAATATATATTAGTAGGAGGTTGCTAGACAGCAACCATTCGGGGGTACTACGTCCTACCAAGTGAGTGTAAAAGGAAGCCTTAAATTTGTTTTAAATGATGGTAGGATTGCTGATGTCTTTTTTTCTGTATCATAAACATGCAAGATTTCAGGTACGTCTTGCCACTTCTACTTACACTTAAGTCACACTACACATACATGTACACGCTTCTGTTTACACACTCATCTTAGTTTTTTCTTTGATTTTATCTTAATAGTTCTTGTTCTTATTACTTTTCCTTTCATATCCATGGGAAGTGGAATAAGAATCTTTCCTCGAAAGCAATGCGTGTTGTAAAAGTCAACTAAAATGCCGGGAACAATGGGCTAGTAACCCTTTTCCGTATAACTTATAAAAGAAAAGAAGAAACCGTCAAAGTGGGATTTTGAATGTGCTGGATGTTGTGCGATGATGAGAAAGAGATGATTGTGAGATGTTATGAATAAGAAGAAGCTAGATGTCCTGGCCTTAAGTGAAATAAAGCTGAAGGGGTAGGAGAGTTTCAGTGGGGAGAAACAAATGGGATTAGGTCAGGGGTTTCAAACAGAGTTAGAGCTAAAGAAGGAGTAGCAATAATGTTGAAGGATAAGTTATGGCAGGAAAAGAGTAATATAAATGTATCAATTCAAGGATTATGTGGTGTAAAATAAGGTTGGATGTGAAAAGTGGGTTATAGTAAGTGTTTATGCACCTGGAGAAGAGAGAAGTGTAGAGGGAGAGAGAATTTTGGGAAATGTTGAGTGAGTGCGTGGGGAGTTTTGAACCAAGTGAGAGTACTTGTGGTTGGGATCTCAATGCTAAAGTGGGTAAAAATGTTGTGGAGGAGTAGTAGGTAAATTTGGGGTGCCAGGGGTAAATGAAAATGGGGAGCCTTTAATTGAGCTATGTGTAGAAAGAGGTCTGGTAATAAGTAATACATATTTTATGAAAAAGAAGAAAAAGTAATTATACAAGGAATGATATAGCACGTAATGAAAGTAGTTTGTTAGATTATGTATTGGTGGATAAAAGGTTGATGGGTAGGCTTCAGGATGTACATGTTTATAGAGGGCAACGGATATATCGGATCATTATTTAGTTGTAGCTACAGTTAGAGTAAAAGGTAGATGGGACATAAGGAAAATGAAACAGCAAGTAGAGAGAGGTAAAGTGTATAAACTAAGGGAGGAGAAAGTTAGGGTGAGATATAAGCAACTATTGGCAGAAAGGTGGGTAAATGCAGATGTGAGGTGGATAGTTAAAAAGGTATTAGAATGTGGGGCAGAAGTTTGTGGTATAGGAGGGTGGTGCAGGAGGAAAGAGGAGGATTGGTGGATGATGAAGTAAGGTGTGATAAAAGAGAAAAGGTAGCTTATGAAGGTTTTACAAAACAGAAGTGTTATAGAAGACAGAGTATATGGAAGTATAAGAAAGTGAAGAGAGTGGTGAGAGGTGCAAAAGAGAGCAGATGAAGAGTGGGAGAGGCACTGTCAAGAAATTTTGCAGAAAATAAGAAAAGTTTTGGATGAGATAAACAAGTTAAGAAAGCCTAGGGAACGAATGGATTGTCAGTTAAAAACAGAGTAGGGGAGTTAGTAGATGGGAGCTGGAGGTATTGGGTAGATGGCGAATATTTTGAGGAACTTTTAAATGTCGATGAAAAAGGGAGGCGGTAATTTCATGCACTGGTCAGGGAGGTATAACATCTTTTAGGAGTGAAGAAGAGCAGGATTGAGTGTGGGAGAGGTGCGTGAGGCATTACGTAGAATGAAAGGGGTAAAGCAGCTGAACTGACGGGATCATGACAGAAATGTTAAAAGCAGGGGAGGATATTGTGTGGAGTGGTTGTATTTTGTTTAATAAATGTATGAAAGAGGGAAGGTACCTAAGGATTGGCAGAGAGCATGTATAGTTCCTTTATATAAAGGAAGGGTGACAAAAGAGATTGTAAAATTATAGGGAATAAGTTTACTGAGTATACCAGGTAAAGTGTACGATGAGGGTTATTATTGAAAGAATTAGAGGTAAGACAGAGAGTAGGATTGCAGATGAGCAAGGAGGCTTTAGAGTGGGTAGGGATGTGTAGATCAAGTGTTTACAGTGAAGCATATATGTGATCAGTATTTAGATAAAGGTAGGAAGTTTTCATTGCATTTATGGATTTAGAAAAGGCATATGATAGAGTGGATAGAGGAGCAATGTGGCAATGTTGCAAGTGTATGGAATAGGTAGTAAGTTACTGAAGGCTGTAAAGAGTTTTATGAGGATAGTGAGGCTCAGGTTAGGTGTGTAGGGAGAGGGAGATTACTTCCCGGGAAAGTAGGTCTTAGCAGGGATGTGTAATGTCACCATGGTTGTTTAATATATTTATAGATGGGGTAAAGAAGTAAATGCTAGGGGGTTGGGAGGGGTGGATTAAATTATGGAGAATTAAATGCAAAATGGGAGTTGACACAGTTACTTTTTGCTGATGATACTGTGCTTATGGAGATTCTAAAAAAAAGTTGCAAAGGTTAGTGGACGAGTTTGGGAGGGTGTAAAGGTAGAAAGTTAAAGTGAACATAGATAAAGTAAGGTGATGAGGGTATCAAACGATTTAAATAAAGAAAAATTGGATATCACATTGGAGAGAGGGATTATGGAAGAAGTAAATGTTTTCAGATATTTGGGAGTTGATGTGTCAGCGGATGGTTTATGAAGGATGAGGTTAACCATAGAATTGATGAAGGAAAAAAGGTGAGTGGTGCATTGAGTATCTGTGGAGACAAAAAACGTTATCCATGGAGGCAAAGAAGGGAATGTACGAAAGTATAGTGGTACCAACACTCTTATATGGGTGTGAAGCATGGGTTGCAAATGCTGCAGGAGGAGGAGGCTGGAGGCAGGGAGATGTCCTGTCTAAGGGCAATGTGTGGTGTAAATATTATGCAGAAAATTGGATGTGGAAATTAGAGGAGGTGTGGAGTTACTAAAAGTATTTGTCAGAGGGCTGAAGAGGGGTTGTTGAGGTGGTTTGGTCATTTAGAGAGAATGGATCAAAGTAGAATGACTTGGAGAGCGTATAAATCTGTAGGGAAGGAAGGCGGGGTAGGGGTCGTCCTCGAAAAGGTTGGAGGGAGGGGTACAATGAAAATTTTTTTTTCGTTATGTTCAGAATGATTTTGGGGAAATTTTTGGGAACACAAATTTTCACTTGTCTTATATGGAAAGGGGAGTTGTTTATTTAAGAAAATCGCAAGTTTTCCCTTTTAATCGGCAGGCCATATATATATATATATATATATATATATATATATATATATATATATATATATATATATATATATATATATATATAAGCCGTGCTGATTAGGTAAAACTGGTAATTTACCAAGAACTCATCTAAAATTAAGTCCTTTTTTAAAATTTTCTTTATACGTTTAAAGATATATTTTTTTCATTTATGTTAATTTAAGAATTTAAAATTTTTTGTACCAAGAGAAACTTTGAAAAACCTACCAAACCCTTTATTACAACAACGCAATTTAATTTAGCCTAACCCAACTAAATATTTTTTAAAGATACGTTAACATTAATTTAATAAAAAACAAACAAAAAAATAAATTTTTTCGTTATGTTCAGAATGTTTTTTGGGGAAATTATTGCATACACAAATTTTCACTTGTCTTATATGGCAAGGTGAGCTTTAAAAGGAAAATCGCAAGTTTTTACCTAAGGGCACAAACATATATATATATCCAAACCCCCTCAAAAACCCCAGCTTCGGGACAATCTTTTTGGTAATCCCACCCCCTTTAATTTCCAAACTCCCCCTTTTCTGCATTTTCACACCACAAAATTGACCTCAGACATGACATCTCCACTGCCCCACCCTTTCCCCGTTGAAAACATTCATAAACCATGTTTTCAACCCTATAAGAGCGTTGGTAAAACCCATACTCTCATTTCCCTTTTTTACTTCCATGGAAAAGGGTTTCTTTTTTTTCCCCACAGATTTTAAGTGCCCCACTAAATTTTTTCCCCTCATCAATTCTATGATTCCCCTCATCCTTAAACCCCATCCGCCGACATGTCCACTCCCAAATATCTGAATACATTCACCCCTCCATACTTTCCCCCAAACCTGATATCCAATCTTTCGTCCCCCTTTTTTTTGTTTTTCCTCATCACCTTACTCTTCCTATATTCACTTTCAATTTTCTTCTTTCACCCCCTCCCAAAATTCCCACCAACCTCTGCAGCTTCTTCAGAATCCCCCAAAAAGGACAGTGTTTCGAAAAGAAACTGTGACAACTCCCACTTTGTATTTGCTTTTATTTTTTAGCCCAAACCTTTTGCCAAGCCCCCGTACCCAACTTCTTACAACCCCATCTATAAATATATTGAACAACCACGGTGACATCCCCATCCTTTTTCTAAGGCCCACTTTTTCTGGGAAATAGTCCCCTTCCCCCCACACACTCTAACCTGAGCCCACTATCCCCATAAAAACTCTTCACCGCTTTTCAGTAACCTTCCTATTCCCTCACCCGCAACATTCCCATTTCTATCTACCCTTTTCATTTTGCCTTTTCCAAATCCAAAACAAAAATCTTTACCCCCTTTTCCAAAAACTGTTACCTATATGTTTCACTGTAAACACTTGGGCTACACCCCCTCCCTTTTTAAAACCCCCTTGTTCATCTGCTATCCTGCTTTCTGTTTTTCCTTTTAAATTTTTCAAAAAAACTCTACCATACACTTTACCAGGTACACTAACAGACTTATTCCCCAATTTTTTCACTCTCTTTGTCCCTTTTTCCCTTTTTTTAAAAGGGAAAAAACACGCTCTCTTTCCAATCCCTAAAATACCTTCCCTTTTTCCAACATTTAAAATAATAGCACCAACCACCCAAATTTTATCCCCACCTGCTTTTAACATTTTTATCTTTTTCCCATCAATCCCAGCTGCCTTTTCCCCCATTCTAACCCCCTGCCTCACGAACTTCCCTACACCCACAACTGGTTTTTCCACACCCCTACA
>WNWK01059753.1:0-10111 GCA_009830355.1 Cherax destructor | reverse complement strand
TGGAAACCCCGTTATCACATTTAGAAACTATGTTGACATCTTGGGTTTATGGTATACCAACTGTTTGGGGGCCCAGAGCTTTCTGGGGATTCTTGATTTTTCGATTTTTGAGCATAGTGCCTTGCCTTTGCGCCTTTTATAAGCCTCTGCACTCTGTTCCTCACCCTTTTGGAATTCATTTAGTGCTGCAATATCCTGTCTTTTGCCTTAAATCTTTTTATCAACTGGTCTCTGAATTTCATATTATCCAATATCTCAGTAGTCATCCAGGGTTCAGTTCTTGTTTAATCTAACCTCTTTAACTGGTGCAATATTATAAGGATGGCAGTGAACATTGTTTTGAATTTTTCCCAGGCATCATTTAGTCCTTGCAACTTGTTATCACTGACCAGTCAAAATTTGTGTAGCATATTTACCAGTGTTTCTTTACTGTAGTTTCTAGTTGACCTAACTTTTATTGTCTTGTGTAGGCCTATCCGTTCCTAGTATTTTCCTGGTACAGAAATGATGAAATGATCACTAAGACCTGTGGTAATGACCCCTGACTGACTAATGTTCTCAGGGCGGTTACAAAGTATGTGGTCAATTAGGGTGGCTGAGAATTGTGTGATCCGGGTTGGTGTATTAATTAGTTGCGTGTAACTATTTAAATCCAGAATTTGCTTATATCTTTTACATACCCCGTTATTTTGCTGTTGAAAACAGATGTTGAAGTCTCCTAGTATTACTTCTCTCATTGTTATCAAGTCCGGACAAGACTCTGGGAAAAGTCCTCTAAGAACTGGTCATGGGTGGGAGGGCGGTAACTAGTTCCTACTAAGATTTTCTTTGAAATTAAACCTGAAAGTTTAAGTCATTTAATCGACTGGGGGGGCCCAAGTCGTTCTTTGTGGTCAACCACCCTTTTTTCTGGAAAGGCCCCTGCCCTCCATACCTTTCATCAACCCGGTTAAATTTCTGCCCCTTTTGTAGCAGAAAAATCTTGCCAAATTTTGGGAAGGCTTCTACAGGGTTTTCCTTTTCCTGTTTTTTTCTTATATCTTCCCCTTGGGCAGAGATTGGAAAAAGGGCCCGGGACCCAGGTAAAAGTTTTTTTTTTTTTTTTTTTTTTTTTTTTTTTTTTTTTTTTTTTTTTTTTTTTTTTTTTTTTTTTTTTTTTTTTTTTTTTTTTTTTTTTTTTTTTTTTTTTTTTTTTTTTTTTTTTTTTTTTTTTTTTTTTTTTTTTTTTTTTTTTTTTTTTTTTTTTTTTTTTTTTTTTTTTTTTTTTTTTTTTTTTTTTTAAAAAAAAAAAAAAAAAAAAAAAAAAAAAAAAAAAAAAAAAAAAAAAAAAAAAAAAAAAAAAAAAAAAAAAAAAAAAAAAAAAAAAAAAAAAAAAAAAAAAAAAAAAAAAAAAAAAAAAAAAAAAAAAAAAAAAAAAAAAAAAAAAAAAAAGGAATTCCCCAGTGGGGATAAAAAGTTTTAAAAGGTTTTAAAAGGGCCGCCCCCCCGTTTGATGGCGACCCCAACGGGTTCCCAGCCTGTTTTGAATCTTCGGGAAGATTTTGGGAATAGTCTGGGCCCCCGGGTTTTAAATACATTTCCCTGATTGTCCCCACCGCACCCCTCCCTCACTGGGTTTATTTTACACTTTCTCCCATATCTCCCACTCCAGTATGTTGTTATGGCAGGGGTGCTTTTTTGGGGGCCCCCCCCCTCAATTTTTTTTCCCATGTATATATTATCATTTTTTCTCCCCCCTGCCCAATGAGTAATGTTCAAGAGGGGCTTTCCCCTTTTTTGATGTTTAAACCAAAATGGCCCAAAGATCTCTGGATTTTTTCCCCCCCCTTTCTATTTCTCCTGCCCGGGGGGGGGCCGGGGGCACGAGCAGTATTAAATGAGGGAGCACAAAAGGTTTAAAAAAGGGGGGTGAAAAAATGGCTTTTTTTCCCCCTTGTTTTGAAAGTTTAAAAAACCCCAAAAGAATCAAAACCCAAAAGAATCTCCAGTTTATTTTTTTTTTAAAAACCAGGTCTTGATTTAGGCTAAGTTTTTCCCCTTCAGGACATACCCCCCCCCCTTTTTTCTATTCCTATCTCCCGTTTTATAAAAAACCCCTTTTTTTTTTCCCCCTCGTCGTCAGTCACTGTACCCCCCCAAAAACCAGGATTCCGAGATGGATATAACTGCTGCCTAGTTCGGGTTACCCAGAACCTTTAATCTCTCCCAAATTTTTGGGAAAAAAGGGGACCGTTGACATGAAAAAGTGAAGGCCTGTTTTCCTAAGACAATCATAATAAAAAAAAATAAAAAGGGGGTCATTATTTTTAAAAAAAAGGAAAGGGGAAAAAAAATTATTGTTGGGAACTGTGCCAAAGTGCTTTTTGTTACCAAAAAAGGAAAAATCGGGGCACCATTACCATAATTGAACACAAATCCATTATGTTTTTTTTTTTTTTTTTTTTTTTGATATCTTTTTTTGGGGGCCCCCCCATACCCATCCTGTGGGGGGTAGTCAAAAGTTTTAAAGGGGTTTTTAAAAGGGGGTGGGGGACTGCCCCCCTGTTTGATGGCTGAGCAAGTTACAAAGGTAATGAACTCAGATGGTCACAATAAAAAAAGGTTGGGGTTATTTGCAGATTACAGAGGTATATATAGGGTCCAGAGACTGGGCCCCAAAGTTTTATAGCGGGGAAAAAGGAAAAATGGTAATTAATTCACTAGTTAAAAAAATGAATCATGAAAAAAATTTACTTACGTCTGACATGGTTGCCCCTATGAACAAATTATAAAAATGAGCAACTATTAGTCTACCCCCCGCCACAACTGTAATGAGTTTTTTTAAAAAAATTGTTGGGTCAACACACACACATAACATTACACATACAACCTACTTTGTATATAAAAAACAAAAAACATACACACATGACATACAAAACACACACACACACACACACACGTGTAAATTTTTTTTTTTTAAGGGAGAAAAATTTTTTGGGTTTTTTTTTCCCAAAGGGTTCCGTAATATCCCAAAAGGGAAAAAAAATTTTTACATTTTTAAATTTCAATGAGTAGTCTCTGAATTCTTTAAAATTTTTTAAAGCACCCCCGTAAAATAATGACGCAGGGTGTGACAATAATCCAACTGGGGTTTACATCTTTTTTGGGTTTTACATCTGGTGGTGGTGATTTAACCTAAAGATTTTTTTAAAAGCCGGAGGGGGGGGGTATAAAACCAAGGGGTCTGCTTATTTTGTTATGAAACCCCAGGGCCCCCCCATGATAGAAGATGATAGATGGACGACTGGGTAAAAATCCCTGAGCCCCAAATCAATAAAATTGGGAAATTTTTTTTCGTATTATTGTTCTCAAACTGCTAAACTGACAAGCCAAGATTGAATCAAAACCCCCCTTTTGGCCAAAAAAAATTAGCCAATTTATCAGTTCTATCATGCACCCCCAAAAAAATGTGGGGAACTAGATGTGAAAATTGACTCTACTATCCAGAATCCTACCATCCCCCCTGGCTTCTGACAGAGCATGTTACAAGTTATATTTTGATGAGTTGAAAACTTTATGGATGACAGGGGAATCAGTTACAATTAGATTTTTAAAACCTTTTTAAAACATGGACGCATTTGAGTGCAAGGAGGGGGGAAAAACATTTTTTGTAAAAAGGGTAGAGGCCCAGTTATTGATGCGTGCTCCAATTTCTTTAAGGGGCCCCACCCCCTAAATGACAACAGCAGCACTACCAGCTGCACCGGGGGTTGGGGGTGAACAGAACCATCAACGTAAAAATTTGTGGGGGGTGTGCTGTTTAAAAATTTAAAAAAATACAGTTTAAGGATCTTTTTTGGGGGTTTAAACAAGGGCCGGTTGTGATTTAAGAAGTTTTTTTGGGGGGAAATGGAGGGATGGTTTTTGGGGAATGGGGTAATATTCCATGGAGCGGAGAAGTGCCGCTGTTCCCCACTTGCCAGATGGGGATCTGATTCATGCGGGGGGGGGGTTTTTCCAGTTTTTTCGATCCATCGGGGGGGATGTTCACCAGTGCTGAGGAAAGTTTGGGGGTTTTTCCCCGGGGTTTGAATGGGCTTCCTTGAGCATATTAACCCCAATTAGGTTTTTTCCCCAGTAACACGATCCTGATGCTTGGAAATCAATTTTTTTCTGATAAAAATTTTTGGCAGTACAAAAGGGGCCCCCCAAAAATGATCCTCATTCTTTTTCCCTTTTTTTTTCCCCAACCCCTTCCAAGCTTCCAGTAAAGACACAAGAGGTAGTGGGGCAGCATAATCAATTAATGATCTAATATAAGCAAGATACATCATTTTACAATTTTAACATTAGACCCCCCCCGGGGAAAAAACCCCCTCCCAAAACCTAAGTGCTCCACCCTTTTTTTTTTTTTTTGGGGAGACAAAGTCTCACAACAGGTCCAAGTGGGGGGACCTCAAACCCCAGCCCCCTTATCTGTTTACATATTCTAAAAGCCCCCCATCATGAAAGGGGGTTTTGGGGAAGGGGGCCCCTCTCTGTCGAGGAGGCCCCCTTTTATTGAGTATTTTTTTGTTTTATCAGTAGAGTTTAAAAAAACCCCCCAAACTTACAGGGGCTAGTAAGGTTAAGGTTTTTTTGGGTGGGGAGAACCGGTGGTGTGAATCATTATATCATCAGCAAAACTGATCATATAATGATCTTAATTTTTTAAAATAAGGAATTTAATTAGAATATTGAATAGAGGGGATTGAGCACCCCCCGTTTCTAATTGTTTTTAGTTTTTTTTTAAAAAGGGCCCGGGGGAACAACACAAATTTTTTCTGTTGGACAGGAGCCCTTTTTAATCCGGGGGAGGCCATCCTCCAACATCCATTCTGGCAAGTTCACTAATGATTACATGTCTGTTGGCAAATCAAAAGAAATTTTAAGGTCAAGGAAGGTAGGTATGAGCTGCTGTGCAGAGGAGAAAGGTGGCTATGCATTGGTGCACCCCCTTCCATGAAAAAAAACCCCATGCAAGGGGGGAAAAAATGTTTGATTCTGAATGAGAGTTTTGGGAATCCCCTTTCAAATGTTTTAAAAACTTTTTAGTAAGAGATATTGGGCGAAATGAATTTTGTTGATTGGGCTTAGGAATGGGAATGAGGGGGCCCTTTTGGTCCAAGATTTAGGACCCCCCATTTCACCCCCGGGGGTTTTATAATTCGAAAAAGGATTCCCCACTGACAAATTTTTTAGTATATTGTAGGTAATAAAATCCCCACCAGGTGACGTGGAGTTGCCTTTTTTTTTGGGGCTGCATCAATTTTTTGGGGGCAGTGAAAGGAATTTTAAAGTCCCTTTTCCCTTTGGGTTTTAGAAAAAAAAAAGTCTCTCCCCAGCATCATATTTGTCATTTAATTTGCCTGTGTGGTATAAAAATTTTTTAGCTTGATGTAACAGCCCGCACCGACTTAAACCCATTCGGGGCCCTTTTGGGGGGTGAGGGGGGAACCACCGGTTCTGTTACCCTTTTAAATTTTTTTTGGGCCCCTCCATGCCGGGAAGTGGGGTGTGAGCATTTTTTACCATTGACAATTTTTTTTTCCCCCCCAGTTTTCCGCAGCCTGTCATACGCCCTTTTTTGCAGCAAAAAGGGGGGGGTTTTAAAGAGCCCAGCATTCCAGGGGAGATGTTTTTTTAGGGGTAGGGGGCCCTTTGGGGAGCATCTTTATGTTTGAAGTTTAAGACTTTTTGGATGGTTATTATAGGAGGTATGATTGTTATGGAAGTTGGTTGGGAAAGTTCCAGGAGGTTTTTGAGGGGGGTGAGTTCTGAATACTGCCACAAGGTCAAGTTTTAAAAGGGGGCAACAGAGGAAAAACACATAGGAATTTATTAGTCAGTCACATTTTTAAAAAAGTCCCATGTTGATAAGGGGGAAATTAAAAGTTTTTTTTGAATATTCCAAAGGAAGGGGGGTATTACCATATCTAGTGAGGGAGCCTTGGGAAAAAATCTGATGATATATCTGATACAATGGGGAGACTCACAGCTGGCAGAAGTAAAGTTGAAGCCAAGACACAAAAACGGGATGCCCCATAGATATTTTGGGTTCAAGGTCACCTACAATTTCCCCATTATCATGACTGTTTAACAGTGGGCAGTTGGTTACCCCTTTTTTATTACCAAACTGTGAGCTTCCAATGTTTTGGGGTCTTGCATTATAATTCCAATTAAAGAGTAGGCTCAGACTGAGACGTTTTGGGGGGTCCAAAAATTGAACTTATCAGCAGGACATCAAATTAAATAGTTGAGAGCAGAGTTTTTCCCCAAATAAAAACCTAACACCATGGATTGCAGTCCCCCCCGTTTTCTTATGGAGGTTGAGGGGGAAGGGGGTTTTTTAAAATATAGAACAAAAGAGTTAGGGGAAAATTTTTGGGGTTAAAACAAAAAAAAGGGAATTTAGGGGGGGGGGGTTTTCAGGACCCCCCCCTCTTGTAGACAAAAATCAATGGGTTCGGTGGTTACTTTATGATGAAGGTCAGGGTTTTTTTTTAAAGATGCAATATTTTCCCCCCCAAAAAAAATTTAAATTTATGGGGGGGACTGATCCATTATAGAAGTCCTGGGGAAAAAGGGGGGAGTTTTTCCCCCAAATAAAAAAATTTTTTATAAAGAGCAGACCTCATAAATCCCCGCAGGTTACCCTGGTCCATGAGTTTTCTGAGTGCACTACCAGGGGGGAGGCCTCGTGGCAGTTTTTGTTTACACAGAGCACGACGCTGTTTTTTTGTGTAAATTTGGGGGTGATAGGTGGCCCCCCACCACATTCCCTCCTCCACTACCAAACATCACTAAAACCCCTCATCACCAAAACCCCCATAAACCCCTTGTGTTCTTTTAAATTTTTCAAAGTTTTCTATATTCAAATTAATGTCAATGGGGGGTTTAAACCCTTTTCACACTCGGCATCACCACTTACATGCCCCTTTTTAAACACTATTACTAACATTATGGAAACCACTGCCCCATCACACTTGGCACCACCGCCATATGGCACACATCACTATTACTAAAAGGAGACCACCGCCCCATCAAGGGGGATCAATACTTATAGTACACTCCCCAAAATTTAAAATCAGAGACAACAAAAACCCCCAAATGATGCCCACTAAAAGGTTTTCAAACTATTACTAACACCAGAAAAATCCCCCAGCATGATGCTCACTATAAAAAACAGCTTTTGGGGTTTTTGTCATTTAAAAGAAAGGGAAAAACCCCCCACCACCTTGTTCATCAGCCTTACACTTGTTTTTAGAATTTGTAAAACCCCTTTCTTTTGGGATGTTCAAAAATCTTCTTTTTGCTGCCGGGGGTTTTTGTTTCCCCGGAGAAATTGCTTTTTTCCCCCGGTCCTATGGGGGGCTTCGGGGTTTTCCCCGAGGAAAGGTTTTTGGAAAAATCTGGAGACGTAAAATTTCCCGGGGCTGAGCTGGTGGCTGACTGTCAGTTTTAATCAGCTAGACTGGCATTGACAGCAGACGGGGGCCCCCCCTTTATTTCTTCCCAGGTGAAGTGGTAAACCCCATTTTTTGAGGGCGGATGACCAGTTTTTGACTGGGGAAAGGGGGGCCCGGGGGGTTGGGGGGTGCAGGGGGGGGGGTTCCGGGGGGTTTAATTTAACGCACCCCGCAGGGGGCGCCGGGGGCCCCGAAGTCTTAAAGATAAATGCTTAGAAAAAGGGGGGGGGTTTTTACTCAAACCCCCCCCCGAAGAATGTTTTGGGGAAACACTGCACACCAGTGTGAATTTGTGGCTTTTGGGGAATGGGGCCCCCAAATTTAAACCCCTTTTTAAAAAGATTTTTGGGGGGTTTTAAAAGAATGTTTTAGCGCCTGTTGAGGGCAGCAGGGGTGAATATAGCGGCAAAGTCCCCGGGCCCGTCCACCAGCTTAAATGACGCTAACCCAGAGGGCTTGAAACCGGGGCCCGAACCAGATATTTGGGGTTCAAGTGTTTTTTGACGTTGATATGACAATGAGACTTTAGGTGCCCTAGGTGGGGGCCCCGGGGTTTGATGTTGGCATATTTTTTTTGCGAGAAGTTTGTTATAAATGTTGGGGAAAAAAATTTGGACAAATACGTAGTTATCCTCATCATGGAGAAACCTTTTTTTGTTTTTTTGGGTTGTCTACCATTTGGAAAAACCCCAATTTAAAACTCTCCGATCAGTGTTTTTTGGGGGGAAAAAAAACCTTAAATTTTGGGGGGGGGGCCCCTGTGGGCCCCAACCTTAACAATTTAAAACCGGGGGGTTTACTGTTCTTCTTTTTTCCTTTGTCAGGGGAAAAAGTCCCGGGGGTCTGAGAAAAATAATGGTTCCCCCTTTTTTGGGGGTTTCCCATAGCGTTAAGGGGTTTTTTTCTAGCAACTAGAAGTCAATTACCATGATTTAACTGTCTGTTTTCAAAAAAGATTGAGGTCCTGGATTAGATGAATATCATCACTTAATAGCGCCACCATAAAAAAAAGGGGGCCCTTGTTTTGTTTTGGAGATGGGGTTTCCACACCTTTTTGGGGGGTGACACTTAGTTTCGGGTGAGGGAATTTTCTTCCCCGGGGATCACCCCCTTTTTCCTTTTTTCCCGGGGGCCCCCATGATTTTTCAGAGAAATGCAAAATGATAACATCATTATCAGCCTGAACCCCCCGATGCCAAACCATAGTTATTTTTTTTTTCGCTTCACAAAAAAAAATTTTTTTTTTCTTTTTTTTTTTTAAAAAAAACCACGGACCATGGGCACCTAGCAATGCCCCCCTAGCCCACTCTGAAATCACCACCACATAAATTTTTTTTATCACATACCCGGATTTCCCCCCCTTGTCCCCTTACTTTTAAACCCCCAAAACCCCCCCTTTTTCCGGGGGTTTTCCCAAAAACTTTCCCCCCTCATTTTTATCCTGGCAGTGTAAAAAAAAGTTTTTTCAAAGGGATGTCCGACACGGGCCCCCCAAAAAAAAAGGGGGGTTTTGTCGTTGTTGCTGGGCCTCGAGAGTTTATTTTTCAGCCTTTTTTTAAAACAGGAGGGGGAAAAAAAAACCACCCCCCTGACAGACCCTTTGGGTTTTTTTTTTTTGGCTTTTTCCCCCTTTTTTCCTCCTAATGTACATTTATTAATATGGAATAAAAATTAAAACCTTTTTAATATTCACTTTTTTTCCCCCCTTTGGGGTTTTTTTTGCTATTGATTAAATTTGGGGTTTTTTCCCCTTTTTTTGTGTCATCCCAGTTGATGGGGGGGTTTTTAAAAGTAAAAAAATTTAAAAAAGAGGAGGGAAAAGGGGGGGAGGGGAGAGTGAGATGAGAGAGTGAATGAAGAGTGGGGGGAGAGAGAGAAAAAAAGGGGGCCAGAGAGCTCCCCCCAGAGCTTTTTTCAGATTGGGGGGGGGGAGAGATTATCTTGGTTTTTAATTATTTATTTGTAGGGGGAATGTGGCCAGGAGCCCTAGTGTGTCCTGTTTTTGGCCCGAGCGTAGGGGTCCTGTTGTGGTAGGGGGCTGTAGGGGTCCCGTTGTGGTGGGGGCTGTGGGTGTCCTGTTTTTGGTAGCTGGTGTGTCCTGTTGTGGTCAGGGTGTAGGGGTCCTTTGTGGTCAGGAGCTGAGTGTGTCCTGTTGTGGCCCGCTTGTGTGTCCTGTTGGGGCCCGCCCTTGCCGGTTCCCCGGACGTGGGGGTGCCGGGTTTTGGAGGGGGGGAGTGTGTCCTGTTAATTTGGGGCCCCCGGGGTGAGTGTGTCCTTTATAATCTGGGGCAGGAGCTGTGGGGTGTCCTGTAACGGGGCCGGGGGTGTAGTGTGTCCTTTTAAACTGGCCAGGGGCTGTAGTGTTTCCCGTTGTGGCGGGGAGGTGTCCTGTTGTGGTCAGCTGTGTGTGTCCTGTTTTGGGGGGAAGTGTGTCCTTTTGGCCCGGAGCTGTAGGGGTGTCCTGTTGGGTGGGGTGTGGTGTCCTGTTCCAAAGGGGCTGTAGTGTGTCCTGTTAATTTTGGAGGCTAGTGTGCCCCCCTTTTTCCCCGGAGCTGTAGGGGGTCCCCATTTTTGGGCCCGGGGGGCTGAGTGGGGTCATGTTTTTTGGCCAGGAGCTGTAGTGT
>WNWK01059752.1:0-10111 GCA_009830355.1 Cherax destructor | reverse complement strand
AAGACCAAGAGGCCCAATTTCCCCAAAGACGATAGCCTTTTACCGCGAAAAGGGAAAGCCCCCTTAAAGAGGACTCCTTGAAGAGGGACATCTTTAGATGACCCGGAAACACTGCAAACACCAAAGGGCCTAAATTGACACCTTTTTCCCCAAACTAATAGCTAGAAATACTGAGAGGATTTTCCCCCTCAAGGCTAAAAGCAGGATATGAAGTTTGGGAATGGGGAAAAGGGAAAGGAGGGGTCGAGGAAGGGTAGGATGGAGCTGGCAGAGGAAAATTGGGAGTGTCTAAGCCCCAAAGGTTTAATTCCTCGGGCCCAAAAGCCTGTTTACCACATAGAAGCCCCCCCTAATAAATGCCACGAATGTCTGCATTGGTAGGAAGCAACTCTCACACACGAGGGTTAGCCCGCTTAAAACACTGGCTGGAAGCTCCCTGCAATGAATGAATATTTAGCAGTGTTGCTAGGAAGTTTCCGACCCGGGGCAGGTCGGGGGGTTTTTGGAGCTCTCAACCTGCTTTCGAATGTTTAAGCCGCATTGCAGAAAGTATTTTTGGATAATGGTACGAGAAACATTATGAAACTCAATCAGAAGTGTAAAAAATGCCTGTGCAGTTACAGGGTTGCTGTCACTATACTGGAGGGAAAGAGCCAATCTTTGCTAATGTCATTGTGAGCGAGATAAACAGTAGGTCACGTTGGCTGAAAAATTTCGTCCAAGTCTTTAAAATACAGAGTGGATGGGAGCAGGCTTCCTGGTTGCGTTTTTCTGGTGACAAACTTTTAGAGCAAAGCACATTGCCAATTTTAAACTAAAGAGTAAAAGTATTAACTTTATTCACACGAATATAATCTTAAGGCGCTAAACCCACCAGGGTCGTGCAGTTTTCACACAAGCTTTAAACCCGTGAAAATTAATGATTTTAGGGTCGTGTAGTGGACCAGACTTTCAGTAAAGGAATTTAGCAAATTCCTGATTAGCATAAAGGAACCTTTTATGTTCCTAAAGTATTTGATGCTGCAACAATGGAGATAATGTCTACCAAGGAATTTTCTTGAGGGGGAGCAGAGTATTTCTAGTAAATTAAAGGTTCAATCTTAACGAGTACTAAACGGTTTTATTAAAATGCATAAAAAAATTTATGACGAAAACAATAGAAACCCACTGAAGGTGGTATAAGCTTCCTCGCCGGGATGTTCATAGATGCTACCCTGATGCAGATCCAGGGATATCCTGTCTAAACGACGCAGTTGAAGAAACACTGAATTAGACCCATGTTCAAAGCTTGGCTCAGTGCCGTAGGCAGTCACTTGATAAACGCCGTTCCTCGTTAAACCAATTCTGGAAAATTAAAAAAATTAAAAAGTGAAAATTTACAAATAGTGAATAAATTTAAAACTTTATACATAGCCCTTACGTGAAATCACTGTTCCTGGCGCCGACAGCATGAAAACTGAAGTAGTAGCCACCGTTGTAAGGAGCTACAAACTCGCTGGTAGCGTGGTCCCAGCCGCCACCAACGTTTGTCAAGACATCCTGTAGCAGAAATTTTCAAACTGCTAACCAAGGAGTTGAAATTCCTCTCAACTTTCTTTCCATTAATTTGCACTTTCAGTAATTTAGTAGATCAGAATGTTACACAATTTTAGGAAGCTTTGCCATTGTGAATCTACTGTAGAAAGATTTAAAATGTTATGCTTACGCGGAAGTGGATGTGGGTGAATGCATGGAGACTTCCCGTAGCTTTCCTGGCACTGAAGGCTACAATTCGGCTGTGTAAACAATGTTGGTAATGAGTGTCTTGCAGAGTTCAGTGCTAAACTAGACAAGTTAGCAAACTTGTATTCTCTACGCATGACATACTTTGGTTAAAGTATAATATTGTCAAGACTTAAATCAAAACTTACGTCAAGAGAGGTAGAGATGGCCTGCTTAAGGCTTCGAAGAGCTGCCTTCCTTCAATTGTAGCTTTATGCTCTGTTAAGTTAGACACTGGGCTTGTGTCATTAGGCAGAATTCCATTATGAGGTGTACCAAGGGTGGAGTTCACTGCCAGTGTTGCCGCCATGAATGGAAGTACCAGGATGATCAACATAACTTTTGCACTCTGCATCTGAACGTTAAAGTAAATCTTACTAAGCATCAAAAATTAATCTTTCGGAAGAGCAGAAGTGCGCTGTAATTAAATCAACAATGTTACTAATCTCTTAAAAATACTTAAAATATGCAAGCTTATCTGTTATATACTTCAAGACCAGAACCTCCAAAATTAAGAGCACAGAAGTAATTTTAAGAGTATAACGCTAAAGAGGGTTCAAATTCCTAACTATTAAGCCCTTAGGTGTAGCAAGTGGAAACAAGATCCTAGTAGGAAGGGGGTGTAGGAGTTATTTTTCTGAATGTAACATTACTACAATGAGTGGAATATGATCAAACTTTTGAAGTTTGTGAAAAAAAATAATCTGGCAGTTTTTTTAAATTTCTTTTATCACTGAAAAAGACTAGTTTTATAATATTGCACGAGTTTTCAAAGGTTTTATTAAAAATTAATCATGGGGAAATTCTTACCCGACATTGGTTTACTTTGAAATTATATAGTGTTAAGCATGGGTTGTAAACGCTGCAGCGAGGGGAAGGCTGGAGGCAGTGGAGATGTGAAAGGGTAATTTGTGGGGTAAGTAGTATGTAAAGAATTCGTAGTGTGGAAATTAGGTGGCGTGGAGTTACTAAAAGTATAGTCAGGGGGCTGAAGAGGGGTTGATGTTTGGTCATTTAGAGGATGCAACGAAGTAGAATGACTGCATATAAATCTGTAGGGGAAGGAAGGCAGGATAGGGGGTAGTCCTAGGAAAGGTTGGAGAGAAGGGGGTAAAGGAGGTTTTGTGAGAGGGGCTTGGACTTCCAGCAAGCGTGCCTCTTAGACATGAGTTAATGAAGACTAATGGATTTTGGGACCTGAAGAGCTGTTAGAGTGAGCAGGGTAATATTTTGAAGGAATTCAGGTTAACTGGTTAGCCGGACTAGAGTCCTGGAGATGGGAAAGTACAATGATGGTGAAAGTTTGTTTTTTTTCGTTTTGGGTCACCCTGCTTCGGTGAGAAACTGCCGATGTGTTAAGAATTTTTAAGTATTATTTGGTCAAAGCTTACGTAAACTTAATATTTATAACAGAATACTTAAAATAAATTTAAACTGATATAGCTGAATTCCACTGATCATAAAACAGTAATAAATTTGGTCTTAAATTTAAGAACCACTGGCACACCTTGCTCCCTGGTAGTGAAATTTGTGGCGGAACATCTGCTACTGGTTCATGTGCATTTTTGCTAGTGAGGCGTACTAGTACGATGGAGACTAGTATCTCTAGAGTAGGTACCATGATTGTGTCTGTCCTGCTCGCCATAGATTTAAGTGCATGAATAGATGCAAGAGTTGTGCAAAAAAAATTGTGCCTATAATTTTTTTTTAGGATCAAATGTATTAGCTGACATTTTAAACTAAGGGAAAGCAGATAAATTTTAAAGAGGTAATTTAACGTTAAAATATGAACGTAAGAGTTTGCAGTTGTGAAAGTAATGACAGGATTCGAAAGTAAACTTTCCTACACTTCATAAAATTTAAGTATCACGAAGTAGAGCCTGATTGGATGGATTAAGGCAGTGGCTAGAGGATACTTAAGCAATATAAAATTTAATCTAAAAATGAAATCGCCAGAGACTGAATGGTGAAAAAATAAATTTTCAGTTTAATCACCTTCACAAGATAAGAACTTCCTAGATATCTCAACATTTGTAAGAACTATGTAGTAGTCATGTATCAAACTACCAACCCAGGTAAAGAAATTATTCAAAACTATTATTAGGTACTAAATTTATTAGTCCAAAAGATAAAACTAATAATCTTTAATTTTTTCTGTTGACAGTGATTACCACAACCCAGAATTCAATGGTATAAAGTCACTTAATCACAGACTGCACCATAGAATATTAAGCCCATTATCCAGACATATTAAGGCAGAGGCGAGCGAGAATTTTTTCATTCAAGAAATTTATGTCCCAAAGGAAAAGGGAACTTGCATAAAAGGAAGTTCTACTTTAAAATCTTCCACGCTCGCTTCAATTGTGCCAAATGCAAGATGTACGACCATAAATAAAATGGTACCGAGCCGGGAGAGGCCAGTGTAGCAGATGAACAACAGTATTTTTAAAAGTTAATACAGATTACGAGATAATCTATAAGATATAAAGCTGAAGGAATTTTCGGTAAAATTTAACAAAATATATATATGCAGTTCTGGAAATTTAAAACAGACTTACCTTGTGTGCTTATCCAGCAATATAAAAAGAAAAAATAATAGGCGTGTTAGATATGAAAAGCTAATTATATATAAAATAAAAACTGAAAGTTCGTAAAATTAGAAAAATTAGTGAAAAAAAACAAAAAAAAAACAATAAATATTGTCTACATACCACGAATTTAAATATACACTGGAGAGCTGTATAAAGTCCTCGTACCCGTTCACAAGCGAAGCCTTGACTGATGAACTAACCTAAACTCTCTCATTTCATAACTCGTTACAAGCACACGAGACACGACTTTTAGCAACAGTTACCCTCGACGTTGTGGCTGCCTATGATTAACAACATGTAGAAATTGCCATCTATTGAGAGGATTAGGTACCAGCAGTGACAGAGAATGTTTAAAATTCGAGACTATTTTTAGGGTATACACAAAATCTTTTACAACCCTTCTTATGAATGTTTTATATACATTATTTTGTATACATGCTGCTTTGTTATTAACAGATGGCCTGCTGCAGTGTTCCTCCATTCTTATTTTATTATGTCTGCTACACTAGACGACACCTAATAAATTTTTATTATAATTAGTTGCACAATATTTTGAAGCCATATATTTTATTACATTTTATGTCAATATTTTATTTACTAATGTTCAGGAGAAAAATATTTGAATCAAATATTATAAAACATAGACTAGCAGAATAAAGTGTGAGAGTTTAATAAAAGATGTATTAGGTGTAGTATAGTGGAGCAAACAGAAATAACAAAGCTGCATGAATAAAAATTAATGGAAGAATTTATCGTCCTTAAAAATGTGTCCTCGGGAATATGTATGTGTGTGTGTACTCACCTAATTGTAGCTGCAGGGGTCGATTCACAGCTCCTGGTAACTCCTCTTCACTGGTCGCCACTAGGTTTACTCTCTCCCTGCTCCATTAGCTTCGTCATACCTCTTCTTAAAGCTATGTATGGGTCCTGCCTCCACTGTATCACTCTCCAGACTATTCCACTTCCTGACAACTCAATGACTGAAGAAATACTTCCTAACATCCCTGTGGCTCATCTGAGTTTTCAACTTCCAGTTGTGGCCACTTTTTACTGTGTCCCATCTCTAGAACATCCTGTCTCTGTCAAACTTGTCAATTCCTCTCAGTATTTTATATGTCGTTATCATGTCCCCCCCTCTCTCTTATCCTTCAGTGTCGTTAGGTCGATTTCCCTTAACCTCACCTCGTAGGACATGCCCCTTACCTCCGGGACTAGTCTTGACGTGCTTGACCAGGTGTGGGTTCCAAACTGGTGCTGCATACTCCAGTAGGGGCCTGACGTACACTGTGTACAAAGTCCTGAACGATTCCTTACTGAGGTGTCGGAACACTATTCTTAGTTACTCTTTCAGCGGTATTCTTTGGCCTTTCCCGAGCTTGATGACTTTGCACTTGGTGGAGTTAAACTCTAGGAGATGGTTGCTGGACCAGGCTTTCAACCTGTCCAGAACTCTTTGTAGTTCTGGCTGATCATCGTCCGATTGAATTCTCCTCATTAGCTTCATATCGTCTGCAAACAGGTATACTTCTGAGTCTATCCCTTCCATCATGTCATTCACATATACCAGAAACAGCACAGGTCCTAGGACCAACCCCTTTGGAACCCCGCTCGTCACAGGCGCCCAGTCTGACACCTCGTCACGTACCATGACTTGCTGTTGCCTTTCTGTCAGGAATTCTCCAATCCATTGCAGTGACGTCCCTGTTATACCTGCCTGGTCCTCCAACTTTTGCACTAATCGCATATGTGGAACTGTGTCAAAAGCCTTCTTACAGTCCAAGAAAATGCAATCTACCCACCCCTCTCTTTCTCTCTTGCCTTACCGCCGTCACCTTGTCATAGAACTCCAGGATGTTTGTGACACAGGATTTCTCTTCCCTGAAACCGTGCTGGTTGTCGTGAATATGCTCATTCCTTTCTTTTTTTTTTTTTATATTTTATTAAAACATTATTACAAATATGCCGTAAACAGTAACAGGCACCTAAATTACGAAACAACAATATCAAAATGACAAACCAACACCATAAACATGGATATATGTGATAATCCACCACCTGAACCCTCACACTATTTTCAAAATAAAAACCCTAACCATACATACACAAGAAAATTGTTACATATAAAAACCATGCACAACATGTCACATGATATATGCAAAACTAAATAACAACAAACCTTTATGAAAGTTTAATATACAATGAAACATGTCTATATAATGCCTTGAACATACATGGTCATCTTAAAGTACAAGTAACCCACTGAAAACCTGTCATTTAACACAATTATTAAAACTCCTACTTTTACAAACCTACCACGAAAATCTTCATACAAGGCCAAAGAACTTACTATACATAGACAATAGTGATTAAGCATACAATACATAGGGACAAGAGTTAATACCTCTTAATATACCCCCCCCATGTGCATTATATTATGTCTTCCAGATATCATCCTCTTAACTACCGTAACTATTACAGTTACTAACCCTATAGATCCAAATAAAACTTGGGACCTCTTAACACAGACCTCCAATAGCCAACTGCCATTGTCCCTTCAAAACATTTAGTACAATCAATATAACAATTAATCCGGCCCTGTTAATGAAAACTCCTATATTTAAGAACAGAGTGTATATTCCTAGCATTTAGAAACATTGAATATTCCATGATACAACACATAACATAAATCCTACCCTTAAACTTTACAACTTCCACATTGTTATATATATATTAACCAACATTGCAATGACCTTCATGCAAACATATGAAAAAAATTTGTTTTGCGACCTCGCACATGTGAACAAACCCTATAATTCCTAACACAACATTAGGTACATACTCCAAAGATGACTTGCCTCATCACATTAAACCAAGAGCACTGAAACGAAACCAACCTCCAACCTCTTCCCCTGACCTAACTATACCACCCTCCTCACACTCCCCACCCATTCCACCCCCCCCAACGTGCAACCTACCCTACCCAACAGAAACCCCCCTCCCAAGCTACCCTAAACTCCAACCTAAACTCCTCAACAAAACTAGGCAGCCCCTCCCTTTCACCTTATCATGCTTAATAACCAATGTACTGTGAAATCCCGATAAACACTTGGAAAATCCCTCTCCCATACTCTCCCATACAGGCTTTTATTACGACATTTTGTTCTATAAAACCCTGCTGCTAACGCCCTTATTCTTACATCACTTCTCACCTCCCTCATTCCCCACGATATATGAATGTAATCCAAAACTAAATAAGACATTGCCCTTTGTACGCTTTCCGAGAACTGCCCCACGTCCAAACTTAACGCCCGTAGAGCTGACACACCTCTTCCCCCTATTCTTCTCAACACTTAACCAAACCATGCACATACCCCTGTAAGACCCTCGCAAAAATATACAGCATGAAAAGCCGTATCTAGTTCCCCGCACCTGTCACACCTACCATCCCCAACTATTCCCATGACAAATAACTGAGCCTTCGACGCTAAGATTCCATGTAGAAATCTAAACCCTGTATCTCTGACCCTCGGGTTCAATTTCAACTTTTTCAACCACCCCCAGATTCTACCCCAATTATACAACGGAAAATTCACCCTTCCCTTCACCTCCATCACCCCTTGTCCTATCCTATCCAGCCGACTCACCCTAATTGCACCTGGATCTCGCAATACCATCAAACCTCTCAGAATTTCCTCACACTTCAATAACTCCTTCCCCCCCTACCACCTGCGTAACTCCCTCATCACCTCCCCTACTCTCCTGCCTTCCACCCCTCCCCCCCGTAAAAACTCATGCCTCACGAACACACTCCTAAGCCTACACCTTAAGGGTAACAACCCTACACCCCCCCCAACGTACATTAGTTTCCACCACCTCTCTACACAGCCAATGCCTTCCATGCCCCCATACAAACTTTAGCACACTTTGCAATAATCTTCTCACATCAACCTCCAAAAGGGGAAAGACCGCCGCACAAAACCATAGCTTACTGTACACTAATACATTCACGACAACTGCCCTTTGCAACAAAGTAACCTCCCTCCCCAACCCATCATCCTATGTATTGCCGCATCCACTACCATTCTCGAGTTTACTTCCCTCGCTACCAAAGTGTTCGCACTAAACACTATTCCACAAATCTTTAATGTATCAACACAACCCCATCCCTCCCTCACCTCCAATGCTTCCCCCGTCCAATTCCCCACCTCCAGTAGATTAGATTTTCCTCTATTCACCCTCATTCCCGTCGCCCTTCCAAAAAAATCTACTAGCCCATTCACCATGCTCAATTGCTGCTCTGACGATACCAAAACGTTAGTATCGTCTACATAACCTACAATTCCTACCCCATCCACATTATTCTCCCCCCCCCTCACTTAAACCCTCCTCCACTAACCTATAAAAGGGATCCTGTAAGCAGGCAAACAGGATCTGCGACAGTGGACAACCCTGTCGCAGACCCCTCTCCATACTCACCGCCTCCCCTACCCTCCCATTTATTTGCACTCTGAACTTAGCCTCCTCATACAAAGTACGCACCCAACTCACCACTTCCTTCCCGAAACCCTGTTTCCCCAAAATCTCATACAGTATTTCTCTATCCACTCTATCATATGCTCTTTGCCAGTCCAGGCCCAACACGCCTCCTGTTCGACTCTCATCTATAAACCTCTTGATACGTCTATGCCCCGTCATTATACTCCTTCTAGGTACTCCCAATTGTCCCTCATGCAACATGTTCCCCAAACCCCTCTTTATTCTATTCGCTAAAATCTTTGCAAAAATTTTATAGTCAGTATTCATCAAAGCTATTCCCCTATAATCACTTAACCTCCTCGAATTCTTCCCTTTCACTACCAACACAACCACCCCAGTTCTCATACTTTCTCCCATTATTCCCTCCCCTTTCAACTCATTTACTACCCTCACAAACATCTCTTTTAACACCTGCCAATGCTTTACATACAATTCCCCTGGCAACCCATCTGATCCAGGTGATTTTCCCATCCGTAGACCTTTAATTGCTTCCCATACTTCCTCCTCAGTTATCTCTCCCTCACAAGCCTGCCTATCCTCATCACTCAAACACTTCCTAATTCTACGTAAAATCCCTTCACTTGCCTCTAAATCCTGTTCTTCCCTTCCATAAGTTTTCCTATACCAACACTCTGCATATCCTCCTATACCCTCTGTTGTCCTCAACTCTCGCCCCTCCTCATAACCCCCCATTCCCTCCTCTACCTTTATAGAGATCAACATACTAGCCCGCCTCCTTTGAAAATGCCTCAGAACCATCTTCGACGCTTTGTTACCCCATAATACCTCCTCCAAACCACTCCTAAGTCTTAAAGCCTGAAACCGTTCCTCCTGTATCTCCCTTAGTCTGTTTCGCAAAACCCCAACCTCTTCGCTAGACCTTCCCCCAATCCCCCATAACACCCACTCAACAAACCTTCCAAATACCTCTGATATCCATACCTATACCTCGCCTCCTCACCCCCACCCGCTGGTAAAACTTCCTGATTTCCGGTTTACCTCTCTCATCCCACCACTTCGCTACCTTCATTCGCTGCCCAGCCTTTGCGGAGTGCGGGTGTGCTTGTTTCTGGTCCCTAGCGGTGGAGTTGAGAACTGGTAGTTTTCATCAACATGGTGGAGCGCTACAGACGACGTGTCAATACTGTCTGTATTGAAGTGTTGCAGGGCGCGATTTACCCAAGCAACGCAGATGTTCTCCTCCCAGCTATTTTGAGGGATTC
>WNWK01059751.1:0-10111 GCA_009830355.1 Cherax destructor | reverse complement strand
CAAACACAATTAATTGTGAAATGTTTGGAAGAGCATGCAGGGTAATGCTACTGGAGGATAAAAAAAGCTAGACTGACTCACGATGCCTGTGGGGCAGGAGCGCAGGTGCTGGGCAGACAGGTCTGGCACCCGCGTTAAAAACACTGGGCACGTTGATGCTGCGCAAAATTTGTTTAAAAAAGCGTTCGATAGTCGGGCGAAACTCGGAGTTCCACTGTATGACTTAATTAACTGTTCACGGTTCCATCAACAACCTTCCTATCTGCTTTTTTTACAACAATACCATGGGTTTTAGAAAGGAGGGGAATGTAAGAGAACGTCATTTAGCACGAGATTATGTTGCACGTTACCGGTATTGCACGATTTAAGATTTGCGACACATTATCATCTTACACGACGAAAGATGATATTACACGGCCGGCAGGGGGGGAAAATTTTGAGCGCATGGTTATTTCCCCAAGAATCCTCATTTTTTGAGAAAAGGGAATTTTTTCCTTCCTGTAAACAAGTTTATTCAGATCCCGGGGCCAGGAGCTGAGTCTCGACCCTGCAACCACAATTAGGAGTACAGTTACAAAATTATCATACATAGCAGAAAGGGGAGAATAGGAAAACCCCGTCAGTCAATGGAAATACTGTCACTCTGACTTTGGGTTATCCTAGGTTCTCCACATTGCTTTGATATAACCAACGTATCTGTGTATACCTGAATAAACACTTACAGTTTGGGGGAAGGAAAACAAGTAACCATTCTCACAAGCAGTCTTGTTTTATACTGTTGTTGTGGTTCAGCAGACCCCACCCCCCTTACCCACCCACCCCCCCAGCTTTTTACGATTTCTAGCTTTAAAGGGTCCCACAAGCCAGCTTGTTTGTAAGAATAAAAAAAAGGGTGAATTGTTTTTTGATCTTGAATTAAGAAGAAAACAAAGATATTAGACAAGACATAACCCGTGGCGTTTAGGTTACTTTGTCCCAAAAAAGATGAAAAACATAAGTTTGTGTGACTGACGCGCTGACTGACTGAATGACGCTGACTTACTGAATGACTTGACGTTTACTGGACGACTGACTTACGAAGCTTGACGCCTACGAAGCGCTGACTTACTGAATGCTTGACACTTACTGAATGACGCTGACTTACTGAATGACTTGACTGACTTACTGAATACTTGACTGACTTACTGAAGACGACTGACTTACGGGGAAGCGCTGACTTACTGGACGGCTGACCTACTGAAACGACTGACCTACTGAATACTTGACTGACTTACTGAATGACTTGACTGACTTACTGAATGACTTGACTGACTTACTGAATGACTTGACTGACTTACTGAATGACTTGACTGACTTAAAGTTAGACACTCAGTTCAACCATCGACTTCAGTTCAAGAACTTCTACTATCCACCTCAGCCCAGTAGGGCCACACCATCCATATTCACTCTTCACTACCATCCACAAACATCATTACCCACAATTTAAGGTAAGAAATACTATTATTTCTATTGCATTTGTAGTCTTAAGCAGTAATAGATCATGACAATGCACTACAATTACATATCCACCTCAGCTCAGTAGGGCCACACCATCCATATCCACTTTTCACTACCATCCACAAACATCATTACTCACAATTTAAGGTAAGAAATACTATTATTTCTATTGCATTTGTAGTCTTAAGCAGTAATAGATCATGACAATGAACTAAAATTACATATTCGCCTTCAATTTTTGCAAGATATGTTGGTCTAAAAACTTGTTTGGCTTTTTGGGGACTCTCAAACACGTATCCCTATTTTTCCCATAAGTTCTGTTAATTATTTAAGACGAAATTATCTAACACGACTTTTTCAGGAACGTATCTATCGTGCTAAAGACGTCCTACTGTATATACATACCATGTACAAACACTATACAGTGGTACCCCGAGTTTTGGCCATAATTGTCCAGAAGGCTGCTCGGGCCGTTACCGAACAGATTTGTTCCATAAGGAATAATGTAAATTAGATTAGTCCGTTTCAGACCCCCAAAATACTTACAAAAGCACTTACAATAATACACTTACATAATTGTTCAAGTTGGGAGCTGCACGAAACTCTGGGTACCACTGTATGTTATTAGAATTCTTGCACTGTGTGGAACTCCTCAAAACAAGGTACAGTGGACCCTTGAAGATCGGCGAATTTGAAAATCGTCCACTCTTTTCGGCAAAAAATCGACTTGAAATTCGTCCGTTGGCTTAAAAATCGGCGGTCATCTGAAACGAGCGCATGGCCTCACCGCCGCCTGGGCACATAAACACCACATTGAGCGTCAGTGCCATTGTTTACCAGCGAGTGACCACCACCCACGCATTCATACCATACATTTTGTCATTATTCCATTCATTTTAGTGCTTGTAACTGCTAAATAAGCCACCATGGGCCCCAAGAAAGCTCCTAGTGCCAGCCCTGTGGTAAAGAAAGTGAGAAACACAATAGAAGTTAAGAAAGAGATCATAGAAAAATATGAAAGTGGTGTACGTGTGGCGGAGCTCTCTAGGATGTATGGGAAGGCCCATTCAACCATCACTTCCATCTTGTTGAAGAAAAAGGAAATCAAGGAAGCTGATGTTGCGAAAGGGGTGAATATGCTAACGAAAAGAGATCGCAAATAATCGAAGAAGTTGAGAAGTTGTTGCTTTGTGGATCAGACAAAAGAGTTAGCAGGAGATAGTGTTACACAGTCAATAATTTGCGAAAAGGCAAGGCAGTTGCATGACGATCTCATAAAGAAAAGTCCTGGAACGAGTGCTGATGTTGATGAATTCAAGGCCAGCAAAGGCTGGTTCGAAAATTTCAAGAAGTGAAGTGGCATACACAATGTTGTAAGGCATGGAGAAGCTGCAAGTTCTGAGAAATGTGCGGCTGAAAAATTTGTTCATGAATTCCAAGGGTACATAGAGGCTGAACAATTCAAACCCCAACAATTGTTCAATTGTGACGAAACAGGCCTCTTTTGGAAGAAAATGCCAAAGAGAACCTACATCACAAAGGAGGAAAATGCACTGCCAGGACACAAGCCTATGAAAGACAGGCAGTGAAGCCTTTATCTGTATCACTCTGAAAATCCCAGAGTGTTCAAGAAGTACAGTGTTGCCAAGGCTAATTTGTGTGTGTTTTGAAGTCTAACAGTAAGGCATGTGTCACCAGGGAAATTTTCCTTGATTGGTTTAAAGAAGTGTTTGGCCCCAGTGTGAAGAAATACCTCCTGAAAATAAATTGCCACTTAAGTGCCTCCTGGTAATGGACAATGCTCCTGCTCATCCTCGAGACATGGAAGAGCAAATGGTGAAGGATTTTAAGTTCATCAAAGTGAAGTTCTTGCTCCCTAATACCACTCCTTCCTCCATGGACCAGCAGGTCATTTCAAACTTCAAAACTCTACACCAGAGCAATGTTTCAAAGATGTTTTGACATAACCTCAGACACTACTTTGACCCTAAGATCACTTCAATATCCTTAATTGCATACGCCTTATAGGTAAGGCTTGGCAGGAAGTGACTGCCAGGACGATGAACTCTGCTTGGAGAAAATTATGGCCAGATTGTGTCCAACAGAGGGATTTTGAAGGGTTTGGGGATGACTCTGACAGTTGTGGAAAAAATTGTGGAATTGGGATGTCCATGGGGATGGAGGTTAGTGGTGAGGATGTGGAAGAGTTGGTGGTGGACCACGATGAAGAACTAACCACTGAAGAGCTAGTGGACCTTAATCTGCAAGAACAACAGACCAAAGCTCAGGAATTTGCTTCAGAGGAGGAGGAAGGGAGAAGGAAGAAGTTGCTTTCCTCAGAGATTAAGGAGATGTGTACAATGTGGACTAGGATGGAAAGATTTGTGGAGCATCACCCTGACAAAGCTGTTGCAGGCCATGTATGTGATATGTTCAATGACATTGTTTGGTCACATTTATGGACATTTTAAAGAACCGCCAGAAACAAGACCTTTCTGGACAGTTATTTTGCAAGAAAGGAATCCAGTGACTCATAACCTGGTCCTAGTGGCATTAAAAACAAAGAAGGGAAGAAACCTCAGAAAAGGACTTGGTACCTGAAGTGTTCATGGAAGGATTTCCTTCCGAACGCTAGCAACACTACCACCTTCTCCCTCCTTCCTTCTTCCACACATCAACAACTTTTCAATAAAGGTAAGTGTCAATTTATTACTATTTTATACTATGTACAGTATATATTTCATTGTTTTCTGTGTAGATAAATGTACATTTTATGTAAAAAATTTTTTTTTTTACATACTTTTAGGTGTCTGGAACGGATTAATTTGATTTACATTATTTCTTATGGGGAAAATGGTTTTGAAAATTGTCCATTTTGAAAATCGGGACTCTCAGGAACGGATTAATCACGATTTTGAAGGGTCCACTGTACAATATAAGGCACATTTCTTTCATAAAACTTATTAGTATCTTTGTGTTTTGGAGATCTTCTCTTGGTGTGGCCCCACACACCCAACATCTATTCTGAGCCTTTTTTTCTTCTTCTTAGTAGGAGGAATTAATGCTAATTAGTGATTGTGATTTCCAGGCGTTACACAATATAAAATTTGTTTACTTCGGCAGCAGAATGATGCTGGGGTTGTAATATGGTATTTTTATAATAATAATAATATTTTTATTTCGTTGCAAGTTACTAGTACATAGTTATTGGTAGTTACAATTATAAAACTGTAGTGCAAGGAGAGCCACTGGCATGCCATGGCATTAGGGGCAGCTTATTCTAAAGACTTATTCACTAAGTACTTAATACTAGAGAAATTGATTGAGTTTATTCTAGTTATATATTATTTCAAATTACAATATGATTATACATACTATTAAAAAGACAATACTAGATAAATTTATTCAGTTTCTTCTAGTTATATATTTTATTTCAAATTAACAAAATGATGATACTATACTAATTAAAATGACAATATGATGATATGAAATTGCAACAAGTGTTAAGGAGGATGACAATATAAAACTGAGATTATCTTAAGTAATATAACATTGGGTTCGAAAGTTTGTTACAGTATGAGTATTTAGTATAGGGTGAGTAGGTGATTTTTGAGAAGTCTTGAATTGATTTTCCGACAAGGTTAACTTAATATTTACTGGTAATGAATTCCAGATTCTGGGGCCCTTTATGTGTATAGAATTTTTACATTGGTTAGTATGGACTCTGGGTATGTCAAATAGTGATCTGTGTCTTGTGTCGTGGTCGTGGGACCTATTAAAGTTGTTGAGGAGAATTTTGAGCGGAGGGTTGATATTAGCATGTAGAGTTTTATGTATGTAGAAGGCACATGAATAGGTATGAATATTTTTTACGGTGAGTAGTTTTAAAGTTTTGAATATAGGTGGAGTATGCTGTCTAGAGTGGGAATTTATCATCATCCTGACTGCAGCCTTTTGCTGGGTTATGAGTGGTCTAAGGTGATTTAATGTTGTTGAGCCCCATGCACAGATTCCATAGGTGAGATAAGGGTAGATAAGAGAATGATATAGTGCAATGAGAGCTGGTTGTGGCACATAATAGCGTATCTTTGATAATATACCTACTGTCTTTGAGATTTTCTTGGAAATTTGTTGTATGTGTTTGGAATTTAAGACTACTGTCAAGGTGGATTCCTAGGAATTTTCCCTCTGTGAGTCTTGTGATGGGTGAACCATTGAGCGTTATGTTAAGTGGAACATTTGTGGCTTTGTTTCCAAACTGAATGAAGTATTGAAGTATTTCGTCGACCACTTTTCCAAACTGTATTATTTGTCTTAACAGTAAACCAGTAAAGCATCTGAATTATTGGGAATGTTCAAAGTCCCTCGACTTGTACTCCCAGAATGCAGACATAAAAGATATTTTAAATTAGTATAATTTCCAGGTGGAAATTTTAATGCATCTTTCTCACCGTCGTTGGAGAACATGATAGAGAATTTTAGAGAATATCCCTATCGTCTTAAAGACTGGGCATTTAATTTGGTTTGCTGTCTACTATTTGACCTAGGAATTTTCCCTCCTCATTCAGTGCTATTTTAGAATATTTGATTCCTGTGTCTAATTGTGTACATGGTTTGTTTCCAAAAGGTAAACAGTTTTTTTTTCAACATTGAGGGCGTGTTTTTGATAATCAGCTGTGTGGACCTTTTTAAGTTCATTTTTTGCTATAGGGTTTATTAACGAGATCCACACCTGATATAAAAAAGTTGTGTTGTCAGCAAAAAGTATAGGTTTTTGATGCTGGGTGGCCTTAGGTAACAGATATAGATGAGGAAAAGAGGAGGATCCACAATGCTACCTTGTGGGATACCAAGGTTTTTGGGTAGGGTACTGGATGAGGCATTATTACATGTTATTGTCTGTTACAGAGGTAGGATTTGAAATATCTGTGTCCTGTGAGCCCATAGCGATTAAGCTTGAGTATGAATATGCTGTGGTTAGTGGTATCAAAGGCCTTTCACAGATCTCTTAGAAGGCCAGTAGGATAATTGTTTCTTTCAAGTGCTGAATGAACTGTCAAAGCATTCTTATAAAGTGGCTTGCAGTACAATATACGATTATGGTAATTGACATGTATAAGCTACTTTATATTAAGCCCTTGTTATGCAAAGCATTTCGGGAACCTTAAAACTAACTTATAATTTCTAGACAATAAGACATACAGTACAGTGGAACCCCAGATTTCGTCTGGTGCGGATGTCGTACAATTCGGATTTCGACCACTTTTTTGGGTGAAATTTTACCCCGGGTTTTGTACTTAAATTTGGAAATCGTCCATATCAGACGCATCCGCTCGCCCAAGATGCGGCCGCTCACACGTACGTGACTCAGTCTCCCTCTGTCACTTGTTCAGTGAGCAATACTCTGCGCATTCATCCGAAACATTGGTGGTAGAGGGTGGTAGTGGTTGTGATGGTGGTAGAGGGTGGTAGTGGTTGTGATGGTGGTAGAGGGTGGTAGTGGTTGTGATGGTGGTAGAGGTGGTAGTGGTTGTGATGGTGGTAGAGGGTGGTAGTGGTTGTGATGGTGGTAGAGGGTGGTAGTGGTTGTGATGGTGGTAGAGGGTGGTAGTGGTTGTGATGGTGGTAGAGGGTGGTAGTGGTTGTGATGGTGGTAGAGGGTGGTAGTGGTTGTGATGGTGGTAGAGGGTGGTAGTGGTTGTGATGGTGGTAGAGGGTGGTAGTGGTTGTGATGGTGGTAGAGGGTGGTAGTGGTTGTGATGGTGGTAGAGGGTGGTAGTGGTTGTGATGGTGGTAGAGGGTGGTAATGATGGCAAACAAACGAAGATGTCGAGAAGTTGTTGTTGGTGTGGATCAACGAAAAACAGTTAACGGGAGATAGTGCAATATTGAATTCAAATAATTGTCCAAAACAAGTAAATACTAGTCATAGTAATTATTCCACCCATTTCATTAGCCAGTTCAATTAGTAAATCATCAACATTGTAAAAATATCCTATATCTCTGTGAAAAATTGTTCAAAATTGTAATAATCCAATAGTTAGTAAGAATAATTAATCTAGTATCATATTATTAAGTTTAGCATATTCCATTGTTCTTAAGTTTAGTTATAGAATCACACAAAATCTTATGATTACAGGCATTGATTCTGACATCAACCTATTATTAAATGATTTACATGATTCCAATAGCAACTGTAATTACTACACAGCAGATCAAGCAAAGACATTACTCAGAGCCAACAATAACATAACTATCTTTAATTACAATGTTAGATCTTTGTGCAGCAAACATTATGATGACCTCACAACACTACTTCCCTACAGACCAATATGTCAATCATCACACTCACTGAGACCTGGCTAAAGCCTGGTATTACAGATGTCTATGCCATCCCAGGTTACACAGCCATACACAACTGTAGGACAGATCAGCGAGGGGGTGGAATAGCTATATATTACTCAGATCAACTTGTGAATGTATCAATAACTCTTGCACAAGGGATGAGCATGGAGAATATATTATAGCTAAATTTAAATAAAAAGACCTGCAAAACCCCTCACAGTGATAAACATCTACAGACTACCGCAGTCAAACATTCACCACTTTAGTGAAAAATTAGGAAACCTGATAACTGAAGCACACATGAACAAAGACCATTTGCTGCTCACAGGAGATTTCAACATAAATCTCCTACATGACCAGGACCCACAGGTAACAGAATTCACAAACACTATGAGCAACTGCTTGTTACTACCAACAATATCAAAACCTACAAGAATCTCTGAGACTAGTATATCTCATTATTAGACCATATCTGGACTAACACTATATCCCCTCTAAAATCAGGAATAATAATAATAATAATAATAATAATAATATAATAATAATGTTTTTATTTCATTGCAAGTTACAAGTATACATAGGTATTGGTAGTTACAATTATAAAACTGTAATGCAAGGAGAGCCACTGGCATGCCATGGCATTAGAGGCAGCTTAATCTAAAGACTTATTCACTATGTACATAATACTAGAGAAATTGATCGAGTTTATTCTAGTTATATATTTTATTTCAAATTACAATATGATTATACTATACTATTAAAAAGACAATACAGTATACCCCCGAGTTTCGTAAGGTTCTTATTTCGTAAAAATCGTGTTTCGTAAGTTTTTTTCGATTTCGAGAATCGTAAACTGGCTCGTGTTTCGTAACGTATTAGACCTGTCCGCCTGCTCCGCGCCTGCGCAGGACGCAGGATGCCCGCCAGTGAAGCGTTGTTTACCATTGAGAGAACATTACCCAGCGCACTCTTTCAAACATTCACAATACATTTGGTGTCTTTTTTGGTGGTTTAGTGACTGTCACTGTGAAATAAGTCACCATGGGTCCAAAGAAGCTTCCTAGTGGCACCCTTGTGGCAGCATTCATGCAGGGAGTGTAGCATTCATGCAGTGAGTGTAGCATTCATGCAGTGAGTGTAGCATTCATGCAGGAGTTTAGCATTCATGCAGGAGTTTAGCAGGCATGCAGGGAGTTTAGCATGCATGCAGGGAGTGTAGCATTGATGCAGGGAGTGTAGCATTGATGCAGGGAGTGTAGCATTGATGCAGGGAGTGTAGCATTGATGCAGGGAGTGTAGCATTGATGCAGGGAGTGTAGCATTGATGCAGGGAGTGTAGCATTGATGCAGGGAGTGTAGCATTGATGCAGGGAGTGTAGCATTGATGCAGGGAGTGTAGCATTGATGCAGGGAGTGTAGCATTGATGCAGGGAGTGTAGCATTGATGCAGGGAGTGTAGCATTGATGCAGGGAGTGTAGCATTGATGCAGGGAGTGTAGCATTGATGCAGGGAGTGTAGCATTGATGCAGGGAGTGTAGCATTGATGCAGGGAGTGTAGCATTGATGCAGGGAGTGTAGCATTGATGCAGGGAGTGTAGCATTGATGCAGGAGTGTAGCATTGAAGCAGGGAGTGTAGCATTGATGCAGGGAGTGTAGCATTGATGCAGGAGTGTAGCATTGATGCAGGGAGTGTAGCATTGATGCAGGGAGTGTAGCATTGATGCAGGGAGTGTAGCATTGATGCAGGGAGTGTAGCATTGATGCAGGAGTTAGCATTGATGCAGGGAGTGTAGCATTGATGCAGGGAGTGTAGCATTGATGCAGGGAGTGGGGATTCCCCTTCATAGAGGCTGAAGAATGCCTCCCCAACAAGTGTTTAATTGTGATGAAACAGGCCTGTTTTGGAAGAAAATGCCCAACAGGACCTTCAACTCTTCAATAAAGGTAAGTAAATGTATATATATATACAGTGGTACCTCGACTTACGATGGTCCCCAAACTCACCCTTTTATGTAAGTTTATTTTTAAATGCTTTTGTAAGTGTAATTTTGGGGTCTAAAAGGACTAGTCTATTTTACATCATTCCTTATGGGGATAAATTCGTTTGGTAATGGCACTTGAACAGCATTCTGGAATGAAAAATATCGTAAGTCGAGTACCACTGTATATACAGTCATACCCCGTGTTACGATGCTGTCATCTTACGTTATTTTCGAGTACCGATATTTATAACGTAAAAAATTGATTGCGATTAACGATGTTTGCTT
>WNWK01059750.1:0-10111 GCA_009830355.1 Cherax destructor | reverse complement strand
TTAGTTCCTAAAATTTCAGATAGGGTTTTCCAGGTTTTTTTATATCCCCTTTTAAGTTATTTTCTGTTTTCATAATAAAATTTTTTTTGACCTTTATCAGGCTGGTTAGGTTTGATGAGTAATTTTTTTTGTTCTTTTTTATTTGACCCATTCTGTACTGTTTTTCATATGGGTTTTTTTTATATTAATGGATTTGAGAATGCTGGGTGTTAAAAGGATTGTTTAGTCTTTTAGCTGTGATCTGTTTAGTTTTTTAGGGCAAGGGCTGTTATAGAGGTTTTGGGGTTTTTTTTTAGAAAATTATTAATACATATGTCAAATTGTATGGGTTTTAACCCGGTTTGCCAGTCGATGTTTGACAAAAAGGTTATGAAGTTATTAATAGCTGCCTCATTAGGGTAGTCGAAAATTTTAAAAGGGGCTCTTGGGGTAATTTACCTAGGTTGGTTATGAAAAAAGGTAGGGTAGTGGTCTGTATTATCTGTGATTATGCCTGTTTTTAAAAGGGGGGGAATGGTGTTAGTCCAGATGTGGTCTAACCCAAAAAACACGGTCAGATTTTTTTTCCCTTTATGCACTGTGTGGTGCGGGAATTTTTTATACTGCCACTGACCGCACAGACCCATTCTATCACATCTAGGCCTAACAGCCTGTTTCTGCTTGATTTGGGGGCGCTGGGAATTTAGGGATGACGTCAATAACCCCAGTGCGAAGACGCTTGTCGACCAAAACCCCCAAAGGGTTTAAATGGTTTTTGTTCATGTGTGCACGTAAGCATACTTCCTAATTTTCACTAAATTGTTCATCTCTTGTGCAAGTATTGTTGATACATTCAAGCTGGTCTGAATAGTAAATAGTTGTGCCACCCCTTGTTGGTCTGGCCTACAGTTGTGTGTGGCTGTGAACCAGGAATGGCATAGATATCTGTAGTATTAGTATTAGACTTTAGCCAGGCTTCAGTGAGAGCAATGATGGAATACTGGCCTGCGGGGAATTTTAAATAAGATATGTGGTCATCGTAATGCTTGCTTAAAGATCTGATATTGTAGTTGAAGACAGTTATGTTATTGTTGGCTCTGAGTTGTGCTTTTGCTTGTTCTGCTGTGTAATAATTACATTTGTTGTTAAGGTCATGAAAGTCATTTAATAAGAGGTTGATGTCAGGATCAATGTTTGGAATCATAAGAATAGTGTGATTCTATAATTAGACTTAAGAATAGAACAATGTAAAAGAGTTCTTGGCACGTGAATTTGTACCTTAGTTGTTTTTACAAATGCAAGTAAATGAACTATGGTAGATATTCTAAAGCTAAAAATAAAGGAGCTAGGGAATATAATGGCAAACAATGAAAGTAAAACAATTTAGTACCTGAGTTAGCCCCTTAATTATTTTAACAAAAATTAATATAAGAACTGTGGTAGTTAGTTAACTCTAAAAAAAAGAAACTAGGGAATATAATAGTAAACAATGAGAGAAAAACATTTTCCCCTGAATTAACCTTAATTTTTTTTTAAAGCTTAGAGTAAAGGAGTTACTGGATGAAAGGGACTAAATTAAATGGACAGACAGTAAATATGATATAAAATTAATTTAGAAGTAAGACTTGATTTATAGCACAAAGTTTAAGCAAGAAAAGCACTAAAAAAGACATAGTATATGAGGTAGTTGGTACTAGCTAGTAAAAGTTAGTACAAAGAATTGCAAATAATGTAGTAGGAACTTAAATAATACACCACACATATATAATGTGTTTAGGACACTTCGCTAATCAGTAATGGTAATGTCAGCTTGTTTAAGGAAGTTGGAGAGATCCGTTGTTTTATATAGGAAATTTCTGACCTGTTGATGCTTTTCGAACTTTTTTTCCCATCATGAGTGAAGCATTAATGGATTTTGTTCTCTAGTTTAAGCCAACCTAAACAGAAGATTTTTACGTTTCCTGGTTAGGCACTCGTTGATGTACACTCCATTTTTTATTGTAATCGTGTTTAATTAGGTCCTTTTTTATCATATGAATGAAGTCTGATCATAATACAGTGGTCCCCCAGTGAAAAAACTTCGTCCCCGAAGCCTGCTCAATGCCATTACCGAACAATTTACTCCCTTAAGGAATAATGTCACGAAAGGGTTTGTCTATTTCAGGCCCCCCAAAAAAACACTTCCACAACACTTAAATTATACAGTGGACTCTTTTTAACACCCGGGGAAAAGAAATTATGGAAATATTTTAAAATGCTTTTTTGGGAAATGTATTTTTTGGGGTTAAAAGCAACCCACTGACATTATTTCTAAGGAAGAAATCTTGAAACACTTGGGACTTCCCAAGTTTGGAACCGGGGTCCCCTTACTTAAAAATTGTACAATTTTGGGGGGGTTCTTACTGGGGGGCCTGTACTATGTTTACCTTGTTTTCCTAGCAATTGTGTTTCTTTTTATTTCATTTCTTTTCACATTAACTCGTGGGGGGGTCTTGTAATATGTTGATAGCAGTTTCCTTGCACTGGGATTGAGTTATGTCTCTGGAATGTGATTGCTGTTTATTATAACTGCATCAGACAAGTTATCTTGCTCGGTTTTGTCATCTTGAAAATCAAGATATGTACAGTGGACCCCCCAGTTTCGTAAAAACTTCCTCCTGAAGCTGCTCAAGCGCCATTACCGAACGAATTTACTCCCTTAAGGAAAAAAGTCACGTAGGTTAATTTCAGACCCCCAAAAAAAACACTTCCACAAGCACTTACAATATTATCTTTCATAATTTTACGATTCGGGTGTACGCCGGGGTCCCTGTATTCATTAAGTCGAGTGTGCATGTTGTTATTCCAGTCCTTGATTGCTTCTTCCACCTTCATATTCAGGGTTGTTATTTGCTCGGTGTGACTGGCTATAGCTGTTTGTAGAGTATTTTTTGTGTCAGTACTTCCGATGTAATCTTCTCTTCAAGGTTTTGGGTCTTGATTTCGAGGGTTGTTCTTGGATTCATATTTGCTAGTGTTGCTTTTATGTCTTTGTTTTCAGCTTGAGGTCAATGATGTATTCCCCAATAGGATCAGGAATAATCGTTGGTGATCAGGATGGAATCCTACGGTTGGTGGGTTGGAGGGAGAGTCAGCCATGTTTGGTGTTGTTGTTGTTGTCGGATCCCGTGCGGGGGTGGGGGGCTGATGAAGCACCGGCCCTGCTGGGTAGACATGTTGAGTTCAGAGTCCTTAGCGTAGGTTTCTTGTTACTGGTGTTGTTTCCTCTGCGAGTTCCTTTCTAGTATCACTAGTGAAGCTATGGAGGGGCGTTCGCTGGCAGCGGGGTGATTTTTGGGGTTTTGAGGGCTGTCTTCCTTAGATCGTAATTTTTGAAAAGGGTTTTGGGTAGCATTTCTAGTATTCTTGGGTCTTTTTGTGATCTACGGGGGTTTGTGCAGTTGTACCTTAAATTAGGCCACCAAAAGCTTTGATGAGCGCGGGGTTTTTTTGAAGAATAAAGGCTGCGGGGATGCTGCTGCCCTGCCGCTGCCGCTGTTCAAAGCCCCATTCGGGACAACCTTTTTCCCCCTGACCCCCTTCACTGTTACCTTGCCCCCACCTGCCCCCCTTCACTATTACCTTGCTCTCACCTGACTCCCTTCACTGTTACCTTGCTCTCACCTACCCCTCACTGTTACCTTCTCTCACCTGACTCCCTTTTCGTTCCCTCCCCTTTTACCTGACTACCTTCACTGTTACCTTGCTCTCACCTGACTACCTTCACTGTTACCGTGCCTCCCCAAAAGCATGAATCAAAAAACCACCCTTCCCCATACTTAATATGCTCACACAAACCTGTTGGATGTCCAAGCCCATAGCACTAAAAACCCTTCCCCCCTCCCTCCAACCCTTTCCTAGGATGGCCCCTACCTCTTTTCCCCTCCACCCCAGATTTTATCCCTAGTCATCCCATTTTTCCATCTCAAATGCCCAAAAACCACCTCAAAATAATCCCCAAACATCTGAATAATAATTTTGGAAACTCCACACCTTTTTTAAACCCCCTTTCAGGGTTATTGACGTACTAGTACGGCTTACGCCTGGGGTTATTGACGTACTATCCCAAATTCTGCGCCTCAAACAAGCAGAAACAGGCTGTTAGGCCTAGATGTGATAGAATGGGTCTGTGCAGTCAGTGTGGCAGTAAAAAAAAATTCCTGCACCAAAAGTGCATAATGGGGAAAAAAAAAACTCTGACCTTTTTTTTGGTTTAAAACAGCGATTTTGCAGTCTATTTTCGTATGGATTTATTGATGTATTCTTTTTTTCTTGGTCTCACTTGATAGACTGGAAGATATATTACAGAAATAGGAGATTTTGATTGATTTGACAAAGACAAGTACCTTGAAATTGAGCTCAAAGAAAAGGAAAATGTTCGATTTTGACGATGTTCAAGAGTAAACAAATAAAATGCACCCAATACACATCAACTGGCGAGTCTAATATTCATGCAAAGTGCTCTAATATTATTTATACCATTTATACAATGATGCAGTTGTATACATAACAGTAAATTTTCTTTTTTTTTGTGAGAATAAAAATTCAAAATGAAAAGCAAAAGTAATGTAAGAGGGGCCTGGAAAGGGACTAATGAACAGAAAGACGTTATTTTAGTGCCAGGAATGTCGCCTTGTTTATTCTGGACCCTATTTTGAAATTGGCATCGTTTGAAATTTGTGTGAAATTGGCCAAATTGATATTTTCTGACCCCAAAATTTTTGGGGGTTGTAATAGGTAAATAGGCGGTTTTGTCAATCATGAAGAAATGGAGTTCTGCGAAATAGCTATAATTTTAGTTGCCTGAAACATTGGAATTTGCCAAAAAAACTCAAAATGGGCGAAATCGCCGATGCGTAAGTGTCATGGCTGCCGCTAACCGCGAAAACATAATTCTGTTAGTTTTTTGATCAAATTTCATAATTTTTGGCGTTTTGATCGGAAAAAAATTCTCTATCATTTCATATCTGTTCAGGAACTGTTTTGATTATCTTGAAGACAGCCAGGTTTTGTTGATAATCTCTCCATGCAAAGGTAGTGTGTTGAGTCTTGAAGACAGCCAGGTGTTTGTTGATAATCTTTTTTCCCTGCATGAAGGTAGTGTTTGAGTCTTGAAGACAGCCAGGTGTTTGTTGATAATCTTTTTTATGCATGAAGGTAGTGTGTTGAGTCTTAATCCTTTAACACTTACTGAGTTCTCTGCTCATTGCTCTCCTTCTGTTCACCGGAGGTATTCTGCTCTGCCTTCTGCACAATATTTGTTTTCAATGACCAAAGACTGCCTCTTCTGATTGGCTTCACAATATTAATGATGTATTCTGTAAAAAAGATATGATCTAAAGTTTAATCTGAGTAGTACAAATTTGAAATTTTAATAAATTTAAACAAAAATTTAATTGTTTGAATGAGATCAGTTACTGAAGAATGATTTTTCTGATTGGCTTCAAACTTTCACCATTGGTGAGTTTATTAAAACAAAGTTTAGTATTCAATTGTTGTGTAAATTACAGTTTACTAATTTTATTTAAATAAATTTTTTCCCCATGTAATAACAAGAGAATACAGTGGAACCTCTACACAAATTTAATCCATTCCATGACCTTGCTCACATCTCGATTTGATCTTTTTTGGAGCTTTTCCTCTTTTAAAAAAGAAATGGAATTAACGTTCCGGCTCAGGAGGCAAGACAAGATACAGTGGACCCCGGTTAACGAATACCGGAAATCGTGCAATTATGAAATATAATTTTGTAAGTTCTGTGGAAAGGGGTTTTGGGGGGCTAAAAAAGCTAACCACATGACAAAATTTTTTAAGGACGAAATTGTCGGTAATGGCACTTGACAGGCTTCGCAATGAATTTTTTTTTAACCGAGGGCCCCTGTACTTCAATATTTTGCTAATATCATCTATATGGCTTATTTATCTATCACAATTCATCTAGTATGACATAATAAACAATATAAATAACATAAAACCTGATATATACTCTAGAATGAATAAAATATGTCATTACATATGTGGCGGCGTCGGCGGCAGGCAAAGTTTGTCTGGAGACAGGACAAAATACCCCTTTTTGAATATTTCACATTATCAACTCTACGGCTTATTTATCTATCAAAACATCGAATATGACATTATAATCAATATAAATAACACAGAAACCTGATAAGTGGACCCGGTTAACAAAAGGTCCCGTTAACGAAAGTTTCGAAAACGTGCTTTTTTGGGAATCGGTTAGCAAAAAATTCCTGGTTAAAAAAGGTAAGCGTGTCCGCTGCCCGCGAAAGGGGGACACCAGTAAAGCGTTGTTTACCATTGAGAAACATTACCTAGCCCCCTTTTGCAAAGTTCACAATATATTTGGTGTTTTTTTTGGTGGTTTATGATTGTCACTGTGAAATAAGTCACCATGGGTCCAAAGAAGCTTTAGTGGCACCCCAGTGGTAGATTCAGGAGGGAGTGTGTTTCATGGGGGAGTGTAGCTTTCATGAGGGAGTGTAGCATTCATGCAGGAGTGTAGCATTCATGCAGAAGTGTAGCATTCATGCAGGGAGGTAGCATTCATGGGGTGTAGCATTCAGGGAAAGAGAGTGTAGCATTCATGCGGGGAGTGTAGCATTCATGGGGGGAGTGTAGATTATGGGGGGGGTGTAGCTTTCATGCAGGGAGTGTAGCATTCATGCAGGGGTGTAGCATTCATGCAGGGAGGTAGCATTCATGCGGGGAGTGTAGCATTCACAGGGAGTGTAGCATTCATGGGGGGAGTGAGCATTCATGCAGGGAGGTAGCATTCATGGGGGGGAGTGAGCATTCATGCGGGGAGTGTAGCATTCATGCGGGGAGTGTAGCAGGCATGCGGGGAGTGTAGCAGGATGCAGGAGTGTAGCCCCCCTGCAGGGAGTGTAGCGGGCTGCGGGGAGTGTGGGGCACGGGGAGTGTAGCAGGCAGGGGTGTAGCAGGCATGCGGGGAGTGAGCAGGCATGCAGGGAGTGTAGCATTATGCTTTAAAAAAGAAAAGGGAAGTAACCCCAGAGGGACTTGTTACCAAGTCCTTTGGGGGGTTTTCCCCTTCCCAACCAAACCCCTCCCCCTGTCAGCAACTCTCCCCCAGATGCTTGCAACTCTTCAATAAAGGAAAGAAATGTTTTTTTTTTTTTTTTTTGAGTGATTTTTTTTTGTGGCAATTAATTGTATTTACATTATTTCTTATGGGAAATAAGGTTTCAGATAAAAAAAGATTCAGATTAAGTAATAGCTCCTGGACCGGATTAATTTCGTTAACCGAGGGTCCACTGTATACATTTTGAATGAATAAAATATGTCAAATATGTCCCCCGGGCGGCGGAAGGGGTTTGTCTGAGACAGGACAAAATACTCCTTGAATATTTCACTAATAAAACTCTATGTTTTTATTTTATCACAATTCATCTAATAGCATAATAAACAATATAAATAGCATAGAAACCTGATATTTACTCTTGAATGAATAAAATATGTCATTCGGGACAAGTAAAGGCCCAACTGCTCCCGCATTGTTGGGGTATTCACTCAAACGGCCTTTTGAAGCTGTCTATTATTATAATTATTATTATATAGTACATTTTTAAAACAGTGGGGCCCCCACTTATACGGCAGGTTAGGTTCCAGGCTAGTGCCTTAAAGCAGACATCGCCGAAAAGCAGAACGCCATTTTTTCCATTTTAAATGCATATAAATCCCAAAACAAGCTTACACTAACTTATATTAAGTTAACAATAGCACTAGGCTTTAAAAAAACCCTAAAATAAGATACACAAAAGGGGAAATTTATTATTACTTTAAAGTATTAACATTTTAAAATAGTTTGGAACCAATTTATGAAAAGATCAGTAGTCATCCAAGCGAATTGGATTTATAATAAACGGGGAGGCTCCCTTTTTTGATAGTTTTTTAGGGCCCTAGGATTCTCTCAGTGATAAATTATCATAGGTTTTAACTTGCAATCCCCAGCAGCATTAGCCCCTAGAAAGGTTTTAGTTGAAGACTCAGATGAGTAAAAGGGATGTTACAAATATTTCTTCAGCCATAGAGTAGTCAGGAAGTGGAATAGTCTAGCAAGTGATGTGGTGGAGGCAGGAACCATACACAGCTTTAAGCGAGGTATGATAAAGATCATGGAGCAGGGAGAGAGGGACCTAGTAGTGGTCATGGAGGCAGGGCCAGGAGCAAAGTCTCACCCCTGCAACCACAATTAGGTGATACCTTGGGTTATCCCCCTACACATATGCTGCTATATGTAACTGTATTTGATGGCTATCTCAGCGTCAACATATACCTTGTTAGTAAGTTTATTCAGGTATACACAAATAGTTACATAGATTATCATACATAGCAGAATATGTGTAGAGAACCTAGGAAAACCCCAAAAAAGTCAGTTCACTGAGTTTAATCATTTCTAACTTGGCACTTAAAGAAGAGGCTTACGACTCCTTTTTTTATCACAACAAAGCTTAGACGCCATAGTCAGTGAGAGCCAACTAGTTCAAAAGAGTAAATGAGAGAGAGAACAAGAAGGAGTTCAGAAAAGGAAAAAAAAAAACTGAACAAGTAGGGGGGCGATCCCGGTCGGGCAAATAAATCGATTAATACTTGTTCACTTTTTGTTCATTCACATACGTTTTTAAGAGTTTGTGAGATTTTTTCCTCAAAATAGTTTTTTTTATTTAAAAAATAATTTCCTCACAATACAAATACTCTTACATTGTGTACAAGTTGTACAAGTTTGTACAAAAAAAACAAACAGCAACACTCCCCTTCTCATACAACACACTAGTATTTTTAGAGTTAATGATAGCAAATTTTTATTATTATCATCATAATAAAAGAAGGGGTAAACCCAAATGGTGTGAATAGCTTTTATAGATGAAGGCATATGAAAGGAATATTTTTTAACAGTTATCCCTCAGTGTTTGACTAGAGAAAAAGTAATTCTTCCGACATTCCCACAAAGTCGCTTGGTAAACAAATCTCATATTTGTCCATTTTTTTTCTGTGGGTGTATGTATCATGTTTAAGCTATGTAACGTGTTTTTTTAAAAAATTTTGAAGAAAATATCATAGATGGATTAATGAAAATGTCTATATTAACGTAAAATAAGACATTTAATTTCCCAAGAGTGATTATTATTAATATTACATAATGTTTTCCCCCCCCCGGAACACCATAGCATATAAACAGCATGTTTATATGCTTTGTACGTGTTTCTTATATAATTTTGAAGAAAATATCATAGATTTTTAATGAAAATGTCTATATTAACGTAAAATAAGAATTTAATGGCCCGAGTGATTTTTAATTTAAAATTTCAATGTTTTCCTCCGCCTGGCAAAACCCCAAAAAAAGCATGTTTATATGCTTTGTAATGTTTCTTATATAATTTTGAAGAAAATATCATAGATGGATTAATGAAAATTCTATATTAACGTAAAATAAGACATTTAATGTGCCCAAGAGTGATAATTATTATTACTAATTTTTTTCCCCCGCCCAGAACCCCACCTACATATCATATAAAAAGCATGTTTATATGCTATGTAACGGGTTTTTTATATAATTTTTAAGAAAATATCATAGATGGATTAATGAAAAAGTCTATATTGACGAAAATTTGACATTTAATGTGCCCAAAAGTGATGATTACATAATAGAGAGATGTGCTCACGGAAAATGTAAACAAACCAGGTGGCGATGCCGTATCTGAAAGACGCTTGCCCTATACAAAAGTTTTTTATTATTATTAATATTATTATTATTATTTTTAATATATATATTATTATATATTATTACAGTGGTCTCTCACTTAAGAGTATTCCATATAACGAGCCAAACATGTAAAAGGGGTTTTTAAATATTTCCCTCATGGCGAGCTGTACCCGACCTGTCTGCCTGCCCCGCGCCTCGCAGGACCCCAGTCTAGCATTGTTTACCATTGAAGAAAATTACCCCGCGGTCTTTCAAACATTCACAATACTTTTGTTGTATTTTTGGGGTTTAGTGATTGTCAGGGAAAAAAGTCACCATGGGTCCAAAAAAACTTCCTAGTGGTGCCCCAAT
>WNWK01059749.1:0-10112 GCA_009830355.1 Cherax destructor | reverse complement strand
AGACATCATGACAACAGTGCAGAATGAGACATACAAAGAGCATTATGAAAACAGGCGGGCTTCTATTGGCACCTTGGCTTGTCTAGAGCAAAGAGGATATCGAAAGACCCACACGAGATCAAAGTCAGCAAGGAAACTGACTTCTACTGACACCTCGGCGTCAAAATCAGAGAATATCAAAAGTTCCACATCAAGGTCACAAATACAAGTTCCAGAATAGAAACACAAAGTCGGTACCTGCCTAGAAATGCTGTGTATGTGAGATGGTCAATGCAAGAGAGGCCAGAGACCACCTCCCAACTGTATCCAGAGATGACGTTTTCTCAGACAACGCCATAAGCTGTTGACTAGTTAATCCATTAGTAAGACGTCTCTCTCTGCCTTAGCACTACTATATTACCTACCTAGAGAATAATAAAAGCAAGGTGAAATAATAATTCACTAGTAATGTACGCTGTATATACATAAAATATGCTCACATGTATTGGCTATGTAAATAATTTAACAATTTTGGCAATAATTCCGTGCTGCAGTTTTCTATGCTGATTGATTTTTGACTGCGTGATTTTCATTTTTTTTTTGACAAAATTACAAAAAAAAAAAAAAAATCTGCTATTCATGCGATAATTTCCGAGTCTTGTGATTCCCTTCACATCTTCAACGCTAATATTTAACTGCAAAATCAACTTATGCTGCACTTTGTACTATTCCAGCAGTGTGCGTTGTGGCACAGGGAACAGGGGTTTATGGAATACTGGGATTCCTTGTATTACAACCTCAGGTTCAATGGCCTGTTAACCCGAGTGTAAAGGGAGCTTGGAGCAAAGAAACACAGTAGAAGATGTATTGAAATTGTATTTCCTTCAAAAATCAGTTAGATTAATTCCAGACTTTTTTTTTCCCTTTTCACCAAGTAATTGGGGGGATTATATAAGATTTTTTGTCTTTTCCTTCACCAAGTATAACAAAGTGCTTTTTTTACACATTTTGTACACTATATACAAAGGAGTAGTGTTTAGTGCACGCCACAGTTGTCTAGGCTAAGCAGCAGCCAAAAGACAGACAACTTTCCACAACCAGCTCTATGCAGGAATTCCAATGACAAACCGCGAGTGGTAACCACGTCACCTTTGTCATTGTTAAACTCACATTTAATTGGCTGAACCGAGTCGTTGATTTGATGATTGGGCCCCATCACCAAACCCTTAACGATGGTTCGCTGGTTGGAGGGAAGCCTATGTGGGTGTGTTTAACATGCTCCGAATAAAGGTTACATACTCTTTGCATGCAACACCCCCACCCCAAAAGGGCTCAGGACTAGGCTTCCACCTCAAATAGGTAGAGTGCCACCATGGCACATTATAATAATGGGACCGCCTTTCCCCTCAACCATCCCGCTCATTAGTTAAAGCTAAACTTTTCTCGAGACATAAAGTCCAGCTTTAAACTTAAGAGTGAGACAGCAGACGGTAGGGCTAGCGTAGGTCCAAGGTGCCTGCGGTCGGTAGCAGGGCACCCCCCCACGAAAAAAAAACTTATTAGGGGAAAAAAAAGGGCTGGTTCCACCCAAAGTCCCTAACATATCCTAACTAAATACAATGACTTCTGGACAACTCATCAGCTAGTGTATTAATTTCCCCAACAATGTGTATAATTTTTATATTGTAGGGTTGCAACCTAATACTCCAACGCATGAGTCTGGTATTTTTGTTCTTCATACTCTGGAGATACACCAGAGGGTTGTGGTCACTGTAGATGGAGACCACCTGAGAGGACTGGCCCACATAGACATCAAAATGCTCTAATGCCAGAAGTAGAGCCAGGCCCTCCTTCTCTATAGTAGAGTAGGCCCTCTGGTGTGGTTGGTATTTGGCCGAAAAATATGCCACAGGCTGCAACCCATCATCCCCAGATTGCAGAAGCACTGCCCCCACCCCAGACTCACAAGCGTCAATCTGCAAGGAAAATGGTTTTGAAAAGTCTGGAGACAACAGAATGGGTGCAGTACAAAGTAATCTCTTTGCTTTCGTAAAGGCATCTTGACATTCTGGGGTCCAAATAAAGGGAACTTTGTGACTGGTAAGTGAGGTTAGAGGTGCAACAATATCTGCCAAATTTTTACAGAATCTTCTGTAAAACCCTACCATCCCTAGAAAACGTTGAAGGGATTTCCTGTCAGGGGGAACTGGATAATTTTTAATGGCCAGAATTTTTGCAAATTTAGGGGCCACCTTGCCACTACCTACTGCATGGCCCAGAAAATTAATAGTAGATTGACCAAAGGATGACTTTGATAAATTAACAGTTAAATGAAAACTCTGGAAGGTCTCAAAGAGAGCCTTAAGCCTAAACACATGTTGGTCCCAAGTGTCCGACAAAACAACTATGTCATCTAGGTAAGCTGCCGTGCCTTCAAGTCCTTTAATAGCCTGATGGATAAGACTCTGGAATGATGCAGGAGAGTTTTTCATTCCGAAGGGGGTCACTGTATACTGATAATGACCTCCTGGAATTACGAAGGCAGAGATTTCCTTCGCCTTATCTGTTAAAGGTACTTGATAGTAACCTTTAAGGAGGTCCAATTTGGATACAAAAGTAGCCTTACCCACAAAGTCGATTACATCATCCAGACGTGGCAGAGGATAGGCATCTGCAATTGTGACCTCATTCACCTTACGGTAATCTGTGCACATTCGGAACCCTCCATCAGCTTTGTTAACAAGGATGCACGGTGAAGCCCACGGACTAGATGACTCCTCCACTAACCCATGCTCTAACAGAAATTCTACCTCCTGTTGAAGTAGCCTCTGTTTTTCAGGATTAGCTCTGTAAGGGAGAGTTTAATAGGTTTAGAGTTTCCAACATCTACATCATGATATCCTAATGTACATTTTTTCGGCACATCCGAAAAAATATCAGGATAAGACTGTAGGAGCGCAGTTAAATTAGTTACTTGAGACTTGGTCAAACCCAACATTAAACGTTTAGGGTCCTTGAGGAGGACCGAATTTGGAAGCTTTACATTAATCTCGGAGTGCAAAGAGTCAGGGTCATCAGAGGCAGAGGACAGAGTCATTACTGGAACTTTATCTGGTGTATTAAAAGCTTTAATTTGATTAATGTGGTAAGTTTTGCTTTTTGAGGTCTTGTCAAGGGGAGATACCACATAATTTACATCAGATAATTTACTTACGATTTGCATTGGTACCGTAAATCTAGCTTTCAAGGTGTGGCCAGGTATAGGCTCCTGTACCAACACCTTATCTCCTGGATGGAAGGAGCGAAATTTTGAGTTTCTGTCATACCTCTGTTTCATCGTATTCTGAGCTGCCTTCAAGTTAGCCTTAGCCAACTGACGTGCTACCTGCAACCTTGAAGAAGGGTTGTAGCTGGTTGTGGAGGCGTCTTCTCCCATCCATCCTTCTTTGAGCACACGTAGAAGACCTCGTACATTGTGCCCAAATATCAGCTCAAAAGGACTGTACCCTGTAGACTCTTGCACAGTTTCTCTCATTGCGAATAGCAACAGAGGAAGTGATTCATCCCAGTCTGTAGGAAAATGCATGCAGAATGTTCTCATCATTGTTTTTAACGTCTGATGGAATCTTTCCAAGGCGCCTTGGGACTGAGGATGATAGGCAGTGGATAGGTTATGAACTATTCCTAGCCTAGTTAATGCTTCCCTAAATGCTTTGGCAGTGAAGTTAGTACCTTGATCACTTTGAATAGTTTTAGGAATTCCAAAGCAAGAGATAAACTTAGTTAAAGCTTTAAGGATTGCTTTAGTGTTAATACTGCGCATGGGAACTGCCTCTGGATATCTAGTTACTCTATCCATGATTGTGAATAAGTATTGATTTCCAGACTTAGCTTTAGGTAGTGGACCTACACAATCTATTATTAATTCTGAAAAAGGGTCTCCATTAACAGGAATGGGATGGAGAGGTGCAGGTTTAATGGGGTGTCCAGGTTTCCCTACCTGCTGACATTCTGGACAACAGCGAATATGATTCTTTACATCTTGCCTTAACTTTGGCCAAAAGAATTCTTTTGTTATTCGGTATTGAGTTTTGGTAATTCCCAAATGGCCTCCTAAAGAAGAATTATTTGTTATATTTTGTATCTGAGACCTAAACTTTCTGGGAACCACTAACTTATCTGTTTGTTGTTTTCCATCCACCTCCTTACCAGTTTCAGTGCAGACTAAGTAATTATTTTTTAAGAGATATTTGACCGGGTGACCCGAAGTGGATTTACCCATAGCTGCCTCAAAAGCAGAGTTTAGTGAGGAGTCTTTCCGTTGTTCCTCCCGAAAGGACAGTCCCTCAGGCATGGAAACAGAGACATCTGGCAATCCTGCAACCCTGGAATAGGAAGGCTTGATCTGGGGCTGTTCACTAAATTTACGAGGCTCTGGCCAGTTTTCCTCGCAAAACAAATTGGTTAGTCCGAGATCAGAGTCGTCCAAGGACGAGTTAACATTCTTATCAGACATCACTTTGGATTGAGCCCGAGTTATGGCCAACATCGGGGAAGAATTAACCATTATGGGTTCTATACATTTAGTAGACTCAATGTTATTCCCCAGTAATAGCATTGCATCCTTCATAGGAAATCCCTCCGAGACACCAACAGTCAAATACATAGTGTAGTATTTACTCTGCACATAGATTTGATGTAAAGGGACAGAAAATACTGCTCCTCCAAAAGCTTCTAACAGAACTGAGGATTGCAAAGAGGTTTGATCAGAAAGGGGTAGTACTCCCTCTCTTATAAGTGAGCAATATGCTCCAGTATCCCTAAAGGTTCTAACTTCCTTTTTCTCTGAATGTTCCTGAAGGGATATTTTACACATACTATAATAGGGGGCCATCCCCTTCTCTACTTCTTCCTGGGACATATTATTAGGGATATTAGAGATTTTCCCAAATGGTTGGGGTTTACTTGGACAATTGGGTCTGATGTGGCCAGGCTTGCCACAGTTATAACATACCATCTCAGCTTTAACTTTTGCACCTCGTTGATTTTGTGGCTTACGCCACTCTGGATACTGCCGCTTCGAATCACGTTGAGTAGTTTGATGTTGCTCACCAGGTGTTTTAGTTGACTGCTGACGAGATTCACCTTCATCTTGACCTTTATTTCTCCACTCAGGAACTTTTCTTTGACGATCTCTGCTCATACCAGACTGTTGAAGAAAGAGATAAGACCGCTCGGACAAGGAGCGGTTAGTTTCAAAAGTATCAGCCAACCTGGCTGCTTCCAATGCTGTAGGCAAGGAATGATCTTGCAGAAACACTCGAACCTCTGGACTAACAGACTCCAGCAGGTTGTCCACCAAAATGAGCTGCTTCAAATTTTCAAAATCAGCGACACCACTTGCCTTGTACCACTTTGTAAAAGCCCTGGTCTGCTGTCTGACGAAGTCAACAGCAGACTGACCCAATTGCCTTCTGCCGAGTTTGAATTCTTTCCTTTACTTGGCAGGAATACATTGATAAGCCCCAAGAACAGTGGTTTTCACAATGCGATAGTTTCCAAAATCAGTATTTCCCAGGCTAGAAGTAAATTCTTGTGCCTTACCAAACAACGCAGTATGCACCAGTGACGCCCAATGAACCTCAGGCCACCCTGAAGCTCGAGCCTGGTTTTCAAATGCTTCGAAAAACTGTTCAGGCTCTGCTTCAACAAAACGAGGAACAAACTGTACTGCCCTTTGTAAATTGAAGTCATCTACAGTCTGATGGAATTGTCTCCTCTCCTTCTCTCTATCAAACTCCTCCTTAGCAAATGCACGCTGTTCTTTAGTTTGTTCAAGAGTGAGTCTGGCTAGTTCAAGCGCCAGTGAACCAGACTCACCTGTCGATAACCCCACACCTGTGACTTGCTGGTTTTGCTCAGGAGTTTTGTCTCTCCCATTTTGTAGAAACCTCAATGGTGACCTACGATTAACAGCTCCTGTAGAGGGAGAAACACTAGACTGATATGCCATAGTTTCAGTTTGTATTTTACTCCTTATAATATCACGCAGCTGAGCAGCAGTAAGGGTACGCTGGTATTCAACACCAATAGAACGAGCGATACGCCAACAACGCTGTAGAGAGAGTTTGGGCAACTTTAGCAGAGTTAACTCAGACATTAACCGTCTGACTCGAATAGGTGGCATTAACCCCCAACTTTAACACGCTGTAGCGCTATGCACGGTACGAATTGCAGTATACTCATACGATAGCAGAGCTGACACGCAATAGCAAAGCCAATATGCACACACAATAGCAAGGCTGATACACAATAACAAACCAAATTGCAAAATACTCACAATAGCAGGCTGACCATAGCGAAGCGAATGCAAAAATGAGACACAAAAATTCGTGAAGCGTTGGCAAAGCGTAAGCAATGCCAGATAGCAAGCTATCTAGATACAAGACTAGCTACTGCGCGAACTTCAACTCTAGGCTCAACTCCTGCTCTAAGTCTCCAAATTCAGCTCCGGGACAGGCTACCCATATTACAACCTCAGGTTCAATGGCCTGTTAACCTGAGTGTAAAGGGAGCTTGGAGCAAAGAAACACAGTAGAAGATGTATTGAAATTGTATTTCCTTCAAAAATCAGTTAGATTAATTCCAGACTTTTGTCTTTTCCTTCACCAAGTAATTGTGATTATATAAGACTTTTGTCTTTTCCTTCACCAAGTATAACAAAGTGCTATTTACACATATGTACACTATATACAAAGGAGTAGTGTTTAGTGCACGCCACAGTTGTCTAGGCTAAGCAGCAGCCAAAAGACAGACAACTTTCCACAACCAGCTCTATGCAGGAATTCCAATGACAAACCGCGAGTGGTAACCATGTCACCTTTGTCATTGTTAAACTCACATTTAATTGGCTGAACCGAGTCGTTGATTTAATGATGGGGCCCCATCGCCAAACCCTTAACGATGGTTCGCTGGTTGGAGGGAAGCCTATGTGGGTGTGTTTAACATGCTCTGAATAAAGGTTACATACTCTTTGCATGCAACACCTTGCTTGGATCACGCGGCAAACGAAAAATATATACATTGTAGACAGAGAGCTTTATAGTGAGAACTAGGTACTCCTTCCTACTTAAAGCCAACGTTCAGGTGCAAAGAGACAGGAGTGGGTGACAAGTTAGGTGGATCAGAGTGGCGGGGTGGATAGTTTGACACTGGAAATGAAATAGGTGAGTTGTGTACAGGTGACATGGGACGTAACTATCTACATGTATAGAATATTATGGAACACGATTTTCTAGAAAGGTGTGGGTAAGCAGTTTTAAGTTAATAAAGGCCCCTAGTTTTGTGCAGTAGTATTTTATACCTCCAGGCACTATCACCTGTTCTAGTCACTCGCACGCAGGATGAGCTGCACTATACGCCAGTCCATGAAATATGTGTATTAGTTATTGTTCTTGACGTTGTCTATCACCCACATTTTTGTTCGTAGACAAGTGTTGTGAAATGACAGGCCGCTTGTAGGTTGTGTTTTTATAAAGAACTAAGATTGACTGTCGTGCTATCTGATCATTTCTCAGGAACATTTTTCGTTTCTTTCTCCAAAATGTTAGTTTATACCTCGAGAACATCTTATTCGAACAACTTCAGTGTTTTTAGAGTAAGATTAATTCAAAGGACTATGTGTATTCTTGTCTGTTCTATGGACAGTGTTACATAGACCAGTCCAAGATTTTGATTCCGTGTTATAACTAGAGAAACTCATCTCTGATTGAATTCAAAATTTGGCTATTTAGCTACTTTTAGCCTCTAAATGAAAGATATTATTTTATATTATTTCTGTATTTTGTCATAATGTTAGTGAGGAGCTCTGGATCCAAGGAAGTGGATTTTCCCTTCTTGAGTCTAAGCTGAGTGCATCACATTCCACAGACGTCGTATGGATACTGAAGAATCCTTCCTTTGATCGGCTTTAAACAGATATTAAAGCCATCAGATAAAACCCAATAAATTCCATCAATATTACGACATTTATCTTTGCAAACATACAGGGTCGAAAGCCGTCAACAAACAACAAAATTCCTTACATCAAGGGACTGTTCACGGAGGCAACTGCAATGCTTTCAGCTTTCACAGAGACCCACATTAAGGATCATTTTAACAACGAAATATGGATCCCAGGTTATAACCTATTCAGATGCGACAGACTAAACAGGCAACAAGGGAAAGTTGACTTGTACGTCAGAGACTCTCTCATTTGCTCAGAACAACAAACACCTCAAATGATGTTGTTGAAGTTTTGGCAGTAAAGACTGCAAATCATAACCTTGTCAATGTGGTTGTATACAAGTTTCCGGATGCAAATTCCCAGCAATTCCAGGAACAGCTTTTGACCACTGTCTGGAAAATCTACCAACTCCTGCCCCAAACATCTTGCGACTGGGGAATTTCAACTTCAGACACCTAAAACGAAGGAGTGTAGCAAATAATATTTTAGCAGAGATCACCCCAGGAAGCAGCTCAGATGAAAATTCACACACATACTAGCTATTAAATCTCTGCACCAAATTCACTTAAAACCCGCAAATATTAGAGCCTAAAAGATTAGAAAATACGCTGAACCTCATCCTCACTAACAACGACGATCTGATACGCAATATAACCGTATCAAAGACAATACACTCAGATCACAACATAATAGAGGTACAGACATGTATGCACAGGGCTCCTGACCAGCAAAATGTGATCAGTCATGAGTGTGTCTTCACAAAATTAAACTTCAATAACTAAAACATACAATGGGAACAAGTAAACCATGTCCTAAATGAAACAAGCTGGGAATATATCTTAAACAACTCGGATCCGAACCTTTGCCTAGAAAACATTAACTCTGTAGCACTTGAGATCTGCTCAAGGCACATTCCATTAAGAAAAAGAAAGAGAAGATGTAAACTAGAAAGAGAAAGACTCTCCCTATACAGACGAAGGCAAAGAATCACAGAGCTGCTGAGAGGGGCCAATATATCTGAAATACTAAGGGTGGCACTGGTCAGAGATATAGCAAATATCGAACCTAGGCTTATGCCAAATCTTATGCCAAATCTAAGGAAAAAACAACATTCATATTGGGCCCCTGCACTAAAAGGCGCTACTCATGGAACAACGACTCTCAGGGCACCTTGGAGGAGGTTCAAGCCCCCCCCAAGAAGGTCAAGGATCAACCGAGTGGCGGGGATACTGCCATAGAGCTGAACTCCCCATCGGTCCAGACAACGGTGCCGGGGCCTGCCCAGGATCCCAGCCTGGAGGATCCTGCCTCAGATGGGGCTGGGGAGTTTACCCTGGTGGTCAGGCGAAGGAACCGGTCTGGTCGCGCTCAGACAGCCAGTTCCTTCAACAGGTTTATATTCCCCACCTACGAGATGGTGAGGGAGTTGGAGACAGCAGTCCCCTCCAGCAAGCTCAGCTGCGAAATCACGCTCAGGGGAGAGATCCTGGCCAAGCCTCGGGACGAGGATACATACGTCAGGATCAAGACCATGGCTTCTCAGAACCCAGGGATAAGGGAGCTCTTTGCCCAGGACAAGGTGAGCAAGGGGGTTGTCGAGCACGTCCCTTTGCCCATCCCAGCAGAGCGCTTCCTCGAAGTGCCCAACATATCCAAGGCCGAAAGACTAACTACGGGAATCAACAAGGCACCGACTCGGAGTGTATTGATCCACCACAGGGGGCCCCTTCCTGCCCACATACACCTAGGAATGTGGGGGAAATTCAAGACCCGGGCCTACATAGATGGCCCGCTCCAGTGCTACAATTGCCAAGGATTCAACCACATTGCAGCCACCTGCCAGCATGTGAAAAAGTGCGGGGTCTGCAGCAAGCAGCACGACTCCAGGGACTGCATAGCCCTGCTCAGGCAGAACAACCCCGAGATTCAACGCCCAGAGCCCAGATGTGTCAATTGTGGGAAGAGGCACCACGCCTGGAATCGGAGCTGTCCTGCTATAACGCAGCGGTGACAACAAATACGGCAGCGGCACGCCCCTACGACGACCACAGCAAAGCCCAACACTCGGGGCCCCCAGCAGCAACAGACAGGGTCGACGACCAACCCATGTTACACTCAGCAGCGGCCA
>WNWK01059748.1:0-10112 GCA_009830355.1 Cherax destructor | reverse complement strand
CGGGACAGGATACTGACTTTGTTGCAAAACCCCAATAACGGCGGACAAAAAAGGCTTCCTTTCTATTTTTTGGGAATTCTATTCTAATAGTATCGGGCATTTTGTAACAAATGCGGGCCTATCTGGGAGGTTTTTGACCCAAGGTGTAGGAGAAATTGTCTGTTGCCTACTAGTAACTCTTGGTCAAACTCTTTGAGTAATTTTAATCTAAACGGGTTTTGGTCGTCCACTACAACCACCACTGCCACCACCCCCAACCCCCCAACCCCAAACCCCCATTTCCACTCCCACCACAGCTACTCTGCTCCCACTGTTACAAAAGCATATCTATTAAGCATAGACATCTCTAGAAATACTGAAGGTGTGCCCCTCTAGCATTCAGCCTTTTTCGGGTTTTTTGTAACAATTGTCAGTATTCGGGTCAGTTATCCTTTAAAACTATGATAGTACTTTAAGATTGCAATGATAGGATCTAACTAAAGAAATAAAAATTTGAAAGTTTTTAAAAATTATCAGTGGGGAATATCTAAGTAAATAATTTGATGTAAATTAGAAAAACCCCTTACATTCTTAGTTTTAAAAAAAAATTGTACAGTTTTAATTTCATGGCACATCTAAATTTTTTATGGCTCTTAAATACGTTCTGGTGCGTTGTCACAATTATAAAAAAATACTAGTATGAACAAGCGTGTGTGTGTGTATGTGGGTTTGCTAAAAGTTTTTTGTTATGTCTCAACAAGACTCGCTGGGCCGACTTAAACTGTGACTGACAAAACGTCCTCAAATAATTTATCTTCTTGATCAACCAAAATCAAAAAGCTTTTTAACATTGAACATTCGCTGAAAAACAATATAACAAGCAGCAGCACAGCGTCAGGAACAAGGGGGCACAATAACACCCCCGAGGCCCTCAACAATCCTCCATAAAAGGATAAAAATTTTCCCTTTAAAATAATCTAGTTCGCATAACCAAATCCCCGAAAGACGGCTACATCCGACAATTGGGGCGAGTATATCGGGGCTTGGGGGATCTTAAGGGCAGTCACACACATCATCACCCCCACCCTACCATCAACACCATCACCATTATCAACACCACCACTATCACCACCACCACCACCCCAAAACCACCACCAACACCACCACCATCACCATCCCCCACCATCACACCCCACCAATCAACACCACCCATCATCTGCCACCACCACCCCAACCCACCACCATACCATCACCACCCCCCATCAACACTACCACCACCACCAACACCACCCCCCTCACCATCACCACCACCATCAACACTACCACCCCCTCAACACCACCACATCATCCCCCCACCACCATCCTGCCACCACTATCCAAACCCCCAAAAAACCACCACCATCACCTCACCACCATCACCCCCAAACACCATCACCACCACCACCACCACCATATTTGGATCAATTTTGGGGGAGTGTTTGTGAACTCATGTGTCAGAGGTCCCAGGTATTACCCTACTTGAGTCTGCCCATTTCCGTCACCTTTCATAACTTTTATTGATTCATAAATTTTTGTGAAATCTCTTGTTTTCGGGGGGGTTATAATTGCTTGCAAGTAATCCATTCAATCAGTCTTTCACCCCCTCCCCCTGTTGGGCTTATTCTATAATTTTTTTAAACCCTTTTTAATTTCTCTTCCACAAAATTATTTACATTTGTTTCCTTTTTTTTTTTTCAAGTCTGTCGAATGTCTTTTGGCTTTTTGACTTGCATTCAGCTTAAAAAGTGTTCAGAAGGGGCAAATCTTAGTCTAGTGTTGCTTCTTCATAAAATAATTTGTTCGTCTATCCCCTGATGGACGGGCCCTTTACCCCCGACTGGGGGGCGGGTTCCCCAAACTCTAGTGTTTTCCCCCGTTCTTCTTTGTATTAGACGGGGAAAAAACCAATGGCGGGCAAACGTTTTAATAAAAAATTTTAAATTTTTCAAAAATTATGTTTCAACTTTTGGGGTTTTTTAACCAATGTATCAGGTTTGTTTTTAAAAAACCATCCCTTTTCCCCTAGTAATCTTTTTTATTATTCCATTTCAATATTCTTTTTTTTTTCCCCCTTTTTCCCTTTTCTTTATTTATTTCTGACTTTTTTGGGCTTTAAGTTGGGGGGTTTTAAAAACTTCTTAAATTTAAAATTTTTTTTCCTTTGCTCTGACTTTCCAGGACCTTGCCTCCTCCCCCTTCCCCTGAGTTTTGGGGAATCCCCCTCTGTTTATTCTCATTCTCCTCTCTCTTCCCTTTTTTCGTCTTCCTTTTTTTTTCCCCCCTTGAGAAATCGTTATTCCTTTTACTTTTCCCCCTTTTAAAAAAACTAAAAAGTCTTCCCCCCTTTTCTCTTGTCCTTCTCCTGCCTTTATTATAATTCTAATAATCTGGTATTCTCTCTTGTTCTTTCTCCGTTTCTTTCTTCCTTCTTGCCCTTATTCTCTCAATTTTTTTTCCCCCCCAGTGAGATCTCAAACAGCCCCCGTTGCTTTCTCCTCCCTTTTAAAAATTCATTTTTCCCCCTCTCTCTCATCCCCCCCATGAGATATCAAAAAACCCTTTAACTCTCTCCCCCCTCTTTTTTGAGATATAAAAAACCCCCCCTTTTAAATCCCCCCCCTCACCTTTTGGGGGTCTAACAACCACCCCTTTTCTCTCTCTCTCTCTCTCTCTCTCTCTCTCTCTCTCTCTCTCTCTCTTCTCTTTTCCTTTTCCCCCCCCCCCCCCACATGTTTGAAAAAAAAAAAGAAAAATTAAAAACTCCCTTTAAACCCCAAACCCAACCTTAAGAATATTATTTTATTGCACTTACCTTAACGGGGCCTGGATACTAAAGCTAGGCCCCCCTGGGCACCATGGGGGAGAACAGGCCTATCTTGATGCGATAAAGACGAAGCTTATCTCCCTATGTCGAGGAATTTTCCTGGTCACCATGTCAAAAAAACCCCCAAACAAAAATGTCATTTGTCTTACCAGAGCCTTTTTCAAAAAACTGGGGTTGGGTCTACAGAGATGAAACTGACTTAATTTTTTAGGGGAGCGAAAAGCGGAAATTTTCCACAGAGGGAAACTTTTGGGAAAGGGTCTGCAGACCAAAAGTTCCCTTCTCACACTGATGCTTAGAAGCACATAGTACCTCCAGAGCCAGCGATTTCAGGGGGCGGGGCCTTGAAAAAGGTTCAGTGTAAACCCCCCCAAAAAACCCAAACCCTTTTTTTAATTCAGCACCGAAACCGGAAATTGTATTTCGAGGGCCGCTCTTTGGGGAGACTATCGGGGACATTTATCTAGATTTGGGAACATCGTGAATAATCATAAATATTTAGGAGACTATCGGACATTTATCGTTTGGGGACTATCGGGACATTTATCTTTTGGTGACAAAAAGAACAGTCATCTAGATCTGGGGACTATCGTGGATATTTATTTAATTTAGAAAGCCAAAAGGGGATAGAATTTTAGATTTAGGGACTATCGTTATAGTCATCTTTTTTTGGGGGGACTATCGTGGATAGTTATCTAAATTTGGGGGGGACTCCCGGGATTTTTTTTTTGGGGGGAAAGTACTATGTGGAATTTTTAGATTTGGGAAAGACTATTTGGTTTAATCATCTTTTTAATTTTTGGGGGATTTATTTTGATTCGGGGGGACATCGGGGAATTTTCTAAATTAATTTGTCTTTTCCATTGATCTGCTGGGCTTTAATAATGTCTCTAAACTCTATCACCCTCTGCCTACCCTCTCCTATTCTCTGCCTACCCTCCCCCCAGCCTCGCCTAGGGCCCCCCTAGCTTTTCCCCCCCTACCTAGCCTCTCATAGATTCTCGTAGACAACCGCCCACACAGACTCCCCCAAACTCCAACTAAGCCTTACATTTTGTCTCGACCAAAATTTTTCCCCCCCCAAAATTTTCTCAGGTCTTTCGTTTGCCAAACATCTGAAAAACCCCCCTTGTTTTTTTTGGGTATTGGCTCTAAAAAACACCTGCCAGCTTTCCCCCAATTCCCAGTTTCACCCTTTTTCCCCAGTTTTCCACCTAGCTTTTTAAAAACTCTACCTAATTTCAAATTCCTATTTTTTATTCTTTTGTTCTTTAAATCCTTGATCATAAGAGGGGGGGCTTTTCTTTAGGTATAAGAATACGTTCATTATGGATCATTTTTTAAAAATACACTGGCCTTCATCACTGGCCTGAAAAAAATCACTGTGTAACGGAAACGTCAAGGTTTTCCTAAGACGCAAATCCTTTTGAAGGTCCCAGGAAACTAACATGTCGACAACAAAAAAGTAAAAACTCTCCCTTTGGGGTAGAAAAGGTGAGAGAAGTCCAACCTCTGACACTGGGGGGAACCAGCCACTATCCGACTTCTGGTTTTTCCCCAAAATTCCAGATGTCTGCTGTTCATCACGATACCCCGCACTCAGGATGGGGGGGGAATATGTGAGTGGTGATTTTTTTTATTATTATTATTATTTAATTTATTTTTTAAATTTTATTATTTTATTATTAATTATTATTAGTATTCATAATTATTATTGTTTTTGTTTTTTTTCTTTTTTAAAATTTTTTTTGGGTTTTTAAAATTTTTTAAAAATTTTTAAAATTTTTAAATTTTTTTTATTATTTTTTTTCTTTTATAATTATTATTATTATTTTTTTTTTTTTTTTTATTATTATTATTATTATTATTATTATTATTATTATTATTATTATTATTATTATTATTATTTTTTATTATTATTATTATTGTTTTTTCTTCTTCTTCTTCTTTTAAAATTTTTTTATTGTTGTTGTTGTTTTTTAAATTTTTTTTTAATAAATTTTTTAATAAATTATTTTTATTTTTTTTGTTGTTGTTTTTATATGTAATTATTTTTATTATTGTTATAATTTTTTAAAATTTTTATTATTATTATTATTATTATTATTATTATTATTATTATTATTATTATTATTATTATTATTATTATTATTATCAACGCCCTTTAAATTACTGTAATATTTTTAAACTTTTTTCCCCCCCAAAACCTTGTTTGTGAGAAACGGAGAGCCGCTGTGTGCCCCAAAATGGGCCCCCGTTTCTAACTCTAGTTCGTCGGGGCCTATCCTTTTTGGAGACCACGTGATGATATACCACATGGAAGGCCCCCTCCCCGAATTTTTGGGGAAAAGGGGGGGTATGTTTTGGGGAAATAAGATATGTTTGGGAAGAAAGATAGTTTTTATAAGAAAATATTTTTAGTAAAAAAGATGGTGTTTGGTAAGTAAATAGTTTTTATGAAGTAAGATAGTGTTTAGTGAAGAAGATGTGTTTAGTGAAGTAAAAATAGTGTTTGTGAGGGCATAGTGTTTAGTAAAGAAAAATGGGGTTTATTTAAATGACATAAAATTATGTAAAAAGATAGTGTTTGTAACAAAAAGGGGCCCTTTGGGGTTTAGCAGAGATCTGTTGGGAGCTCTGGGGTGAGGAAAACGGGGGCAAGACTCTGTCGGGGACAGAAACTGGGGGCCCTTTTAAAATCGTCGGGGGGGGATATACTAATCTGTATTCCATCAGTACAGTAAAATCCTCATTGTCTTAAATCAAAAAACCCCTTTCTTTCTCTTTTTGTAATGAACAATTAAATATTAATATATAAATCATAATTGTGGGGAAAAAATTTCTTTCCCCCCCCTTTAATTTATAATTTTTTAAAAAATTTAATATTATTAAGGGAAAAATAAGGATTTAAATGGAAAAAGCAAAACCCCAATTTTTTAGTGAAAAAAAAGGTTTAGTGGGAAATGAGATAGTGTTTATGAAGTAAGATAGTGTTTAGTGAAATAAGATAGTGTTTAGTAAATAAGATAGTGTTTAGTGAAGTAAGATGTGTTTAGTGAAGTAAGATAGTGAATAGTGAAGATAGTGTTTAGGGGCGTAACATAGTGTTTAGTGAAGAAAAATAGTGTTTGTGAAGTGACATAGTGAATTTAAAAAGCTAGTGTTTAGTGGTAAGATAGTGTTTAGTGAAGTTAGATGTGTTTAGTGAAGAAAGTGTTAATGGTGACATGCGTTTGTGAAGTGACTTATTGTTTAGTGAAATGGGGTTTAGTGAAGTTGCAAAGTGTTTAGTGAAAAAATATCCGTTTAGTGGGGGGATAGTGTTTAGTGAAATTTAGGCCGTTTGTGAAGGGCATAGTGTTTATTAAAAAAAAATGTGTTTGTGAAATGAGATAGTGTTTTTGAAGATAGTGTTTGGGGGAAAATAAGATAGTGTTTAGTGAAGTAAGATAGTGTTTAGTGAAGTAAGATAGTGTTTATGAAGTAAGATAGTGTTTAGTAAATGACATAGTGTTTAGTAAATAAGATAGTGTTTAGTTGTGACATGAATTTAGTGAATAAATGTGTTTGTGAAAGGACTAGTGTTTCGTGAAAAGAGATAGTTTTTAAAAAAAATAAGATAGTTTAGTGAAGTGAGATAGTGTTTAGTGAATAAGATCGTTTTTTGAAGTGAGAAAATTTTAAAAAGGGTAAGATAGTTTTAGTAAATGAGATAATTTTAGTAAAAGAAAAAAGTTTAGGGGGGGACATAGTATTTAGTGAAGTAAGATTGTTTATAAAATGACATAGTGTTAGGTGAAGGGGGGTTTTGTTTAGTAAATAAGATAATGCTTAGTGAAGTAAGATATTTTGGGTGAAGTAAGATAGTGTTTAATTAAGTAAGAGGGTTTGGGGGGAAGTGAGATGTGCTTAGTAAAGTGAGATAGTTTTAGTAAGTGATATAGTGTTTAGTGAAGTAAGATAGTTTTTAAAGAAAATTTGAGATAGTTTTTTGTAAAAAAGATAGTGTTTATAAGTAAGATAGTGTTTATAAGGGACATAGTGTTTAGTGAAGTTAAGGGGTTTTGTGAAAAAGGGTTTTTTTGATGTAAGAGGGTGTTTAGGAAAGTAAGATAGTGTTTATGAAGGAGAGAGTGTTTAGAAAATAAGATAGTGTTTAGTAAGTGAGATAGTGTTTAGAAAAAGTGAGATAATGTTTAGAAAAATAAGATAGTGTTTAGTAAGGGGAGAGTGTTTATGACTAATATAGTGTTTTAAGTAAGTAAATAGTGTTTAGTGAGGGAAAATAGTGTTTGTAAAGTAAGATAGTGTTTGTAAAGGGGGCATGTGTTTATGAATTTTGATAGTGTTTAGTGATGTAAGATAGTGTTTATTGATGTAAGAAGATTTAGTGGTAAGATAGTGTTTAGTAAGTGACATAGTGTTTAGTGAATAAGGTAGTTTTTGGGGAACAAAAAGGGTGTTTAGTAAAAAAAAAGTTTAAAAAATAAATAGTGTTTGTGAAGGGGGGAGTGTTTAGTGACTAATATAGTGTTTGTGAAGTGAGATGTGTTTATGATGTAAAAATAGTGTTTAGAAAAATAAGATAGTGTTTAGTTAAGGGACATAGTGTTTAGAAAAATAAAATAGTGTTTAGTGATGAAAAATAGTGTTTATTGATGTAAGATAGTATTTAGTGAAGTAAATAGTGTTTAGTGAAGTGACATAGTGTTTAGTGAGTAAGGTAGTGTTTAGTGAAGAAAAATAGTGTTTAGAAAAATGAGATATGGTTAGTAAAGAAAAAATAGTGTTTGTGAATGAGAAATGTTTAGGAATAGTGTTTAGTGAAGTGAGATGTGTTTGTAGTAAATGTGTTTGTGGAAGTAGAAGTGTTTGTGAGGAAAAATTTTTTAGTAAGTAAGATGTGTTTGTAAGTGAATGGGGGTTTGTAAGAAGAAAAGTGTTTGTGAAGTAAAAATAGTGTTTAGTAAAGTGAAAAAAATTTTTTGAAAAATAAATGGGGTTTTTTGTGAAGTGAAGGTGTTTAAATGAGTAAATAGTGTTTAGTAAGTAAAATAGTGTTTAGTGAGTAAATAGTGTTTAGTAAAGTAAGTAGTGTTTAGTGAAGTAGTTTTTTTTTGAAAAAGAAAATGTTTATGAAGTAGATAGTTTTTGGGTGAAGTGAAATGTTTTGAATAATAGTGTTTAGTAAGTAGGGGGGTTTAGTAAAAAGAGATAGTGTTTTTTTAAATAAGATAGTGTTTAGTGATGAAAATAGTGTTTAGTAAGTAGATAGTGTTAGTGAAGTAAAATAGTGTTTAGTAAATGATTTGTGTTTGTGAAGTGAGATGGTTTTTGTAAAGTAGGAGGGGTTTTTTTTGAATAAAATAGTGTTTAGTAAATAGATATTTTTGTAAAAAAAGATAGTGTTTAGTGAGGGGGGATAGTGTTTAAAAATAATAGTGTTTGGGGAAGTGAGGGGGGTTTTTGGGTGAAGTAAAGGGTGTTTAGTAAGTGGATAGTTTTGGGTAGTAAGATAGTTTTTTGTGAATGAGATAGTTTTTTAGTAAGAAAATAGTGTTTAGTGAAGTGAGATAGTGTTTAATAAATAAAAAATTTGTGAAGTGAGATAGTTTTTAAAGTAAAAGTAAGATAATTTTTTGGGGTAAAAATTTTTTGAAAATTGTTTTAAAAAGGGAAGGGGGAAAGTGTTTAAAAAAATAAAATTTTTAGTGTTTTGGTGGGGTAAAAAATAGTGTTTATTAAAAAAAGATGGGTTGTTAATAAAAGGGGGTATTTTTAAATGAAATTGAAAAGTAAGTAAAAATATTTTTAAATAAAAATAATAGGGTTTTTGGTGAAGTGAAAGTTTTTTAAGGAAAAAAAAAAATTTGTTTAGTGAAAGAAAAGGGATAAGTTTTTAGTTTAAAAAAGTAAGATAGGGGTTTTGGGGGTAAAGGTAAGATAGGTTTTAAATTTTTAAAAAATTTAAGTTTTTTAGTGAAGTAAAAGGATAGTGTTTTTGTGAAGTAAAATTTTTAGGGGTTTTTTGAAAGTAAGAATTTTGGTTTAAAAAATAAAAAAATAGTTTTGGGAAAGGGAAATAGTTTTAGTGAAGTGGGGGAATAATGTTTTAGTAAAGGTTTTGGGAAAACCAGTGTTTGGGAAGTGAGATAGTGTTTAGTAAAAAAGATGTGTTTAGTAAAGGGAGAAGGTTTGTGAAAAAAGGGTTTTTAGTAAATTGGAATTTTGATAAAAAATTTTATGGAAAGAAAAAAGATATTTTTATTAAAAAGGGGGAAAGTAAAATTTTTAAAAAAAAAAGGGGGGTTTTTTTTTGTTTAATAAGGGGGATAAAAGGGTGTTTTGGAAGAAAAAATAGTTTTTTGGAAAAGGTTTTGGGAAAAAGTTTTTTTAAGAAAAGTAAAATAGTGTTTAGGGAAGTTATAAAATTGTTTGTGGTAAGATAGTGTTTAGTGAAAGTGTTTAAAAGTGATATGTTTAAGAAGTAAAAGTGTTTCTGAAGTAAGATAGTGTTTAGTGAAGTAAGATAGTGTGTAGTGAAGAAAAGATAGTTTTTTAATGAAGTATGAGGGCGTTTGTGGTAAGTGTTTGAATATCCTCCTATCTCAACTTTTATTCATTTTTCCCCATATTGGGGGTGGGGAAGATCTGCCTTTCCCCCCGTGACATATTTTTTTGAAAAAAAAAAGATATGCAGCAGTAAAAAAACCAAGTCTCTTTCTAGTGTCTATGTAGTCCCTTACCCTTTTTGTGGCCTCTATCTAGTCCCCCATCAATCTTTTAACCTCCATCTACCCCCTCTAGCCTGCCTCTAGTGTCTGCTAGAAATTTTAAAATGTTTAATTACCCAGCAGGGGGTCAAAAAATTCCCAAAAGGGCCTTGTAAATTTTGATGGTAGAGGATGACAGCCTCGGTTTTTAAATTTAAAAGGGGAAGAGGGGGAAAGGGAAAGGGAAAAGGGGGCCCGGGAAAAGGGGAAGGGAAAGATGAGGAGAAGAAGAGGAGGGAAACGTGGAGAAGGGAAAGGATGGGGAAAAATGTATGGGGGGAAAAAAAGGAAGAGAAGGGAAGAGGACGGGAAAAAAAAGCATGGCAAAGGGGGGAAAAAAGAAGGAATAGGGGGAAGGGGGAGGAGGAGGAGAATGGACAGGGGGGGGGAAGAGGGGGAAAAAGGGGGAAAAGGAAAAAAAGAGAATTTTTAAAGGAAGAGATGAGAGGGGGGATGGGGGAAATAATGCAAAATTAAATGAATATTAGAAATAGGAG